>VUQG01032662.1:0-13803 GCA_015106755.1 Etia nguti | reverse complement strand
TAAATAAGCAAAAAAAAAAAAAAGAAAAAAAAAAAAAAAAAAAAAAGGACAAAAAAAAAAAAAAAAAAAAAAAAAAAAAGAAAAAAAAAAGAGGCAAACTATCAAAACAAAACAAAAAAACAATGAGAAGAGGCATCAACTTTCACTGCACGACAAGCAGAAAAATACCAAGCTTTAGTAGAAGTCACATTTAACCTGGTTACCCATCCTCAACTTGTGCCTCACAAAGGGATGGATAGTCAGGATCCAAGTAATTACACTTTAAATGCATGTTAAGCCGTACTTCAGACATCTAGTACAAGTACAAGGTTCTAATGTAGTGTAGTGCTACCACATCAGCGTGTATTACTGGGAGGGCCAAAAAATACACTCCAGTACAAAGCCTTTTCTAAAGATGACCCCATAATACTGAGCTGAGGTCATTACAGGGAGGAGGGGAATACACACACTTCAATCTAATTGCAGAAATGCAGAAATTCAAGCAGCACAAAAAAATATCAATGAAGTATGCATAATCTCTGGGGAAAAAAAAGAAAGAAAAAAAGTATGAAAACATCCCTGCTTTCATGTTCCTAAATACAAAACTTCAGTGTAACAAGAGGTCCTTTTCTGCCCTTTTTTTTGTCTTTTAGTCTCCTTTAAAACAGGTAAAATTTAAGTCCTTGGGTGGTGTGAGTGGTATGGGATGACAGTCTTTTTGTGTCATTTAATTTTTTTTTCTCTCTCTTTTTCTTATATACTTGAAGATGTGGTAAGCATGCAAGCCTCGTAGAGGAGGGGCCCGGAAGGGCTGATGGGTGGGCTGGTGGTGAAAGATGGAGCCTTTTTAGGCCAGGGCTGGGAAGGCCTCAGGATCATCCACATTGGGGACTGACACTCCACTAGCCTGGTGGGAACAAGCAGACAAAAAAATAGGACAACGTTAGGACGGCTTGGAATGAAGCTGGTATGAACAGTTTGAATGCAGTACCTCTAATGGCCACTTGAGGCTGGCTCCAAAAGTGAGTCAATCCCCATACTTGGATGTTAAAATGCAGAACTTCACTGAAGAAAAGCATTTACAGCCTGCTACAAAAACACTTTCATCTCTATAACCAATAACCCCCCCAAGACAACTGCATGAGGATTCATTACTCCTATAGCACACCTATTTAAGTTGTTTACTTATAAATAATGCAGTTTTAGGGCCACTTTGAGTGACAGGCAGATGCCTACACAGGTGTCTGTGGCTACTATTATATACCTGAGAGGCTTCACCTCCATTAATTCAAGTCACTGAACTGTATCACTGTGTGTCTCTTTTTGAGTATTTTAGTGCAGTTAGCTGATGGATAACACGGCCTACTGTACGGTTAACAATCAACAGTCCAAGGAGGCTGATCTGGTGTGTGTGTGTGTGTGTGAGAATCTATCAAGTTTATAAGTGTTAGCTGGACAAATAACACAGCACATTCTGTCTCAAACAAACAAAACAACAACAAAAAAAGATCTCATCCCACATAATGCTAAATTTTAGGTTTTAAAAATGGAAAGACCCAACTCAGTGACAGGTTGGGTGGAGTAGCTACATCTCTTAATCTATGAATCTGGTGTTTTGGGTTGGTGATTGCTGACTTTTTATACGCCATGTGCCTCAGCTATGTCCTGCAGACTCAATAACCGTGTGCTGGGAGCTTCACAGCATGTGTTTCTATGGACGAGCAGCTGACGTAGGTGTAAAGTGAAGGAGGCAGTACTGTTATCAATGGATTGTATGTAAATTGTCTTTATATGAAGTCAGCTGTAGTGCTGAATCCATCAGTCACCTCTGTAGCTCCCTTCAGTTATGGGGAGCTTGTTAGTGTCTTAAAGCTTACTTTTGATTTTTGGGCTAAAAATTGCAAAGTTTTTCCCTTTACAAGAGGCTTTTGACACTCTGCTGGGACTGTACCTGGATTTGTACATATTATACATATTATACACATGTATATTTAGGATTTTGTCTGCACAGAGGAAAATATTTGGAACTCCTCTAAGACATTTTATATTGCATAACATTTTTTTTTCAACTTTTAACCAGTTTTGTTAATTAATTCAAGCATAATCCACATTTCTGCTCAAATAGTCAAAAAAAGACAAGAAACGGTAGAGATGTGTCAAATAGGATAATACTGACTTATTGCCGTTACTAAGCTAGTAAAGACATGGACATTAAATGAAGTTCTAACGACTATAGCTTATAATTATATGTACACATACGCACACTTTGCGATACAGAACGGGCGTAATTTTGCCAAAAAATGTCTTAGATAGACAGGCTGAGTAACATTCCCCTAAAACCTATTATTGATATAAATGTGAAATTTATTGTCAATGAAAAAAAATAAAGAAAAGAAAAAGCATGTGCTTTATTCAAATTTAGACACCATTATTAGGACAATTCCCCCGCCTGACTGACATGAGGTCAGTAACTGAGTTTTGCATGGTGGAGCATCTGTTCAGTGCTCTGTTATCACAGGGTCTTAGTGATCCGCAGCAGGTTTTTCCAACTCAGTGATTTTACAGCCGGTTCAGTCAGTTAGCTAACTCTTTTGTGCAGGACACTAAACCTTTGTTGTCGGCAGTGATGGCAGCTTTTTTTTGCCATTACCTTTTCGGAACGTCCTCCCCCGCGTGCCGTCCTGCTGCCTCCCCCGCCGCGGCCTCCCCTGCCTCCACGTGCGCCCCCACGCCCGCGACCGGGGCGGCCGAGGTCTCCGAAGTTGATCTCCAGCTGAGATGTGATGTCGTTGGCTGGTTTGCGGAAATGGTGGTCACTGGACTCGTCAGCGGCGGCCTGCTGATAAAGAACCGTAGATGACCATCAGGCTCGATGTTAACTGTGCTTGGATCAGAAATGCAGCGTTCCATTAGTGTGCTCTGCTTCTCACTATGCCTTCAGCTTTAAACTCTTCTCAGTATTTTAAAAAGGTATCGCCACTGAGTCGCAGCTAACACTGAACACTTTCATGGGCTGAGTGAATGAAAAAACAAGTGTGAGTAATGCAGGTACCTTGTGGTAGAGATTGTGCGACTCTGCTTCTGTCTCTGCGGTGTCGATCAAAGCCCCAACAGGTCTCTGGAAATTGAACAAAAGATATCAGCACAGAGTTATTTTTAGACGGCAGAGTGACCACCAACCAAACAGCCTGAGCATGTTTACCTGACACTAACCACACACATCACAGCAAGCCTGTCACTATTGCCTATTTAAATGCAGTTTCTAAAGGAACACAAGGATACATGCTGTCCACTTTAAACATGGTTAAGGAAGACAAACCTAAATATCTATATCAGCTGTGACCTGTCAGCCCACACTGTGTCTACAGCCAGCTTTCTGTCACACACACGCACACTTCAAAGTAAAAAACTGGAATAATCACCATAAACTTAAAATCATCAGCGTGCAAGTCTAAGCTACCTGAGCCTGAGCAGATCTGATGCAGAACAGTCAGTTACTGAATGACTGTTCAGAATGTATTGATGTACACCTCTAGCCTCAACAGATGGCAGCAGCCCTGTCTCTCTGTGTGGCAGAAAATGTAACCTAGCATGGTGGAAAGTAAGACAAATGACAGCCAGGATGATTGTGCATCGCTCTGGTGGAGAAAATGAACTGTTTTATGTAGGTGGCATCAGAGCACCACGTAACCACACTCTGCACATGCATGTGGACATCAACCTGCATGGAATGAAGGCTGCACTTGCCAAACTAATCTAATATTGTGTGTGTGCAATGCTACACACATTTCAGAAAAGCAACTTTGTGACACATCCAAACTAACTAGCCACCATCTTTCCCTTTTCACGTTTCTCCCGTTTGTACAATCTCACCACATATCATGCGCTTTACTGCTGGTGACGCACGGTGGTTAGTAACCTGCGTTGTTTAATGACTGTTGGCAAAGAGCTTCTACCTGCATCACCGCCCAGGCTGACAGTACTAGTGCATTACATCCTGTCAAGCACCAGTAAAAACCAAGGTAAAACAGTCTATATAATGGGGTTTGCAGACAAAAAAAAGTCTCTATTTACTTTGTAATAACTTAATGACTGTTTCAACATTGGAAAAGCACGCACATCCCTACTTATAATATGTTCCAGTTATTATATAAACTGATTAACAGTTTTCAATGGCTCTTAAATATATGCGCAATAGTTTCTGACTTGTAAATTAGTCCCCATGAACATCCCAAGTGTAGATGGCAAAGGTCTTTTTCAGGGAGCCAAAGGACTAAAACTAAAGGTCTAAGCTGCGGGCGATGGAGAAAAGCTTTCAGCACACCAGACTCACGTCTTCGCTCTTGGACTTGTGCAGCACGTATCCTTTCTTCCATTGGCTGTCGGCTCCCTCGTTGGGCTTGCGAATGTTGAACTCCACCTTGGTGCGCTCCTTGTCCTGCATGGCCTTCCACTCGTCCAGGGTCATCTCTTTGGGGCCTTCGTTTTTCACCTCTTCGACCTCGTTCTCTCTGCAATGCCAGGAACACACAACACTGTGGGAACTCACCAATCCTCTTACCTCTATACATGCCCTCTAATCCCGAGACCAAAAGGTCAGAGGCAGCGTTTAACAAAATCGCCCTTGTTGCTTCACAACAGCAGTGCAAACGCTAACGGAAACACAATGTGACAAGTCATTAACTTTGCTCACGGGGATCCTTTTCCATCCCAACATTCAACATCCATCCAACACAAGGAAATGGGATTCTCACTTGTTCTCAGAGCCAGCAGGTGCGTTTTCCTCGCCCTCTGGGGTCGTCTCAGGGGGAGCGGTTTGTTCAGCCTCACTGGGAACAAAGACACACAACCTCTGTATCAGTAATGGTAAGCTTCCTCTAGCCGAAACATTAACTGTCCGAGCCTCTTCATAAATGAAACAGCGACACTTCAAGCTTAAAGCGAGTGGGGAAACATCCCAACACATCCTTCAACTGCAGCGTCCTGTGATGTGACAAAACCAGAAGCACTTCAAAAGAGAGAGAGTGCACACAGTCTGTAAAAATATCACATGCGCCTCATTATCCTGCTGACAGCGGCGCTCCGACAAACAGGCCATGTGTCTGTTTGGGGAAACTCACCTCGCTTCGTCCTTCACGTTGCCCCAGTTGTGCGAGCCGCTGCCGCTGCGCTTCTCCTCGCTCTTCGGATTGCTGCAGCGAAAACAGAAAGGGAAGACAGCCAACGGTGTATGAGTTCTCTTAAATTCTCTCGGACCACAGTGAGGGGTTCTTCTCATTAAGGGAAGTGCTGATTACAGCCTGAGACAACATAAAGAACCACTTTCTTGAGATGCTGTTCCCACTGGACTCTCACTGAATCCATATAGTCAGGAGCTGCTGGGTCTAGGATTCTACTAGAGCAGCTTTGCATGATTCACAGAACAAAATAATCCCTTTTTTAAATCTTATACGGGGCCTTGGTGAAGCCCTTCAGTTGATTATCCAATCAAAACTATATTTTAGCCCCTCCCCCTTTTAAACTAGCGTTCTTCTGATTGGCTGCCGATCGTAAACAGAAGGCGTGAATAGCAGTGCGCCTCACACATCCCATGTTTCTGACATCATACATAGCAAAGACTGGAAAAAATAAACGCTTGTTTATTTATCTTTGAGCTCAGCGATTACTGGCGTGTATGCTGACCTCATTATTAGAAACTGTATGCATATTTAGTATGAACATCTATTGTTGTGACAGTATTTACGTGACAAAATAGGAAAATAATATAAAGCACTAGTAGGCGATTTCTACTCAGCTCAGGGCATACTTACGATTTGTCATTGCTGCTGTGTCTGTCGAAGTCTCGTTTGCCACGGGAGTCAAAGCCGTCGCCTCGGCCCATGCCCCGCCCTCTTCCACCACGCCCGCCCCGGCCGCCACCACGCCCTCTCGGGGGCCTGTCTCCAGAAGGCCTGGTGCACAGAAACAGATGCAATTTAAAACGAGTGGATGAATGCGATGTTAAGAGAAACATGCACTCCATCAACAACAGTTGCAACCTCTCAAACCCTGCACACGTCTTGTTAATGCGCCTACGTCTGCGCCAGCCGGCATGTTTTAAATAAGCCCTCCATCTCTCTCATCCTTGTTGCTCACTTTTCCACAGTAAACTCTCCGGCCCCCTCGGGTTTGTCCTCAGCAGGTTTCTCAAAGCGGCGCTCGCGGGGTGGTCTCCGCTCCGGCCTCTTGTCTCCAGGTCGCCCTTCACCCTGCGCGCCCTGGTGCTGGGAACCAGACTGGCCCTGCTGGTCTGCTCTTCTTCCCACCCGCCTGATACCTGCAAATCACAGGAACACAAGCTCAGCTTGTGTTGTTTAGATTTTAGACTGTGTGTGTGTGTGCATGTAGGAAAATGGTAAACAAAACCAGAAAACAGCAAATGCATCACCTGATGTGTGGTCTCTCATCATCTCCTTTCAGCAGTACAGACAATGAGAACTTAATATTAATGTAACTGCATTGAAGATAATTTAATTTATCCAAAGCAAGTAAATAGAGCTAAGACCAATAAACTCTAATAAGATTAGTTAGGGATAATAACAGGAGGAGCGCTCTGTCTAGTCTTCCCAGCACAGGTGATGGCTTTTCCTTTCTCCCCACATTTGCTTTGCAAAGTCAGAAGCTGCTAATAGAGCTGCATCCTCCACACAGAAACCCAACACTGCACCTTCCTGTCAAACGCTAGCAGAAACCATTTCTGCAACACAGGCTCGCCAGTCTGCACCTCGCTGCTGGCTTTAACCCGCTCTGGTTCGGTACGTGTTCAAGTCCAGCTACGTTCCGTCTAGAGGCTTTATTTTTAGTCTGTCCTCTAAAAACAGCAGCACAGGGTCCATATTGACCTCACGCTGTGTGTCTCTATCAGCCGAGTCGAGCTAATGTGGCTAACGGGAGCTGCACATGACAGTTGCTACGAAAAGCAAAAATAAACACGCATCGCTCATTAGCGAGAGAAGCAGGTGCATTGTTTTCCTTCCTTTCTTTTTCATTACCTTCTTTCTTCAGGGGGACTGGCGCCTGGGTCTCCTCCTTTTTGTCCAGCAGAGGGTTCTTTCTGTCCTTCTGCGACTCCTTCTTCGGCTGCTTAGCGGCTTGAGCCGCGGTCTTGGTGGAAGCAGCGGCGGCCCCCTCCTTCTTCTTGTTTTCTGCAGCCTTCAGGATCTCGAAAGGGTCGGACTCATCGTCCAATAACTGGTCGAACCGGTTGGTCACGACACAGCCGAAGCCTTCTTGCAGTTGTCCGGGCATGATGGCGCCCCTTCAACGGGATTCACCTCCGATTCTACGAGGCTTGATGCGACCAGTTCGCTGGATGCTGCCACAAGATGGCTGGGAGAGCTGCCCCTTCTCTTCCGGTGCGAGCATCATCCGGGACATCGTGCCGCGCGCACCAATGTGTGCACGCGGCGGCTGCAATGTTTTTATTTACATTACGTAACCCTACGCTTTCATGTCCTCCGCGAGTAATCCGGGTTTGCATTTCTGAGAGAGTGTCACATGCAAGGGTTCTCTCAGAGTTTTGTCGAGCTTTCTGAGAGCTGCAGCACGCTGCTGCTGAGAACACAAGTTACAGGTACTGATGAAAGTAACTTTATAACTGCAGACTTCATGCAGACTAAACACAGGGCCTAAACTGTGCCCACTTAAACTTAATGGATACATCTGTATGTGCAGCCACTGGCTTTACGCTTATAGTCTGCAGATTCTCCATTAAACATTTAATAGGTTTACTGATAAAATATAGTTTTAGAGAAACATTTCTGCATAAGTATAAAGCTGGGCTTTGTCTCTGAAATGTGTCCGGAGTTTAAGCATGATGATGTGAAAAAATGTACTTTTAATTTGCTTACCACACAACTTGCCTGTAATTCACAAGAAGAGCTTGAAACCAAAAGGAGACATGCATCGCACATAGTGCAGCTTTACTTAAATGATTGTCTCAAGGTGCTTTATATTGTAAGAAGACCCTACAACAATACAGAGATAACCCCAATAATCAGACAACCCCCCTATGAGCAAGCACTTGGTGACAGTGGGAAGGAAAAACTCCCTTTTAACAGGAAGAACCAGGCTCAGGGAGGGGCAGCCATCTGCTTTAACCAGTTGGGGAAAGTTGGTACAGAAATTCATTGAAACATGTGCCAACACACATGTACATAAGAGGCAAAATGAGCTTGAAAGTTAATATTTGGAATGACCCCATTACATAGTAACATTTAGTAGAGTGCATTTAATATGTCACACCACTTTATGAATGTGTAATATATTTAATATGTATATATAACTTTTTAACTATATGCACAATTGTCAAAAAAGAGGTACTGTTGTATTCTTCAGGTCAAGCTGTATGGAAAAAAAATTGAAATTAGGTCTACTCATTACCAAAACTGGCACAGAAGATTTAGTTGTTTGAACATTTTTTATATTTTGGGCTCCAGTACTTTGAAGTTGTTGATTTCACAGTTATAACATTTTTACAAATAATAGTGGAAAAGAAAAATCATTGGATAATGGACAACAAGGCCTACAAGTAGAATAACAAGGAAAAAAACAAAACAAGAGTTGATATCTGAGGTGGCTGAAAGATAACAAAATCTAACAGTGGGGTGTGATGCTGTGGATATATGATAATGAAATAAATAAGCAAAAAAACATGCCGATACTGGTCTAAAGGAGCTGATTTATTTACTTGCACACTTATTCGGCCTATTGCAAACTATAAGTTTTTCCATTTATTTACTCGACAATCCTTCCATAATTTATTATTTGTATGGAAACGATCTCCAGATCACACAGAGCTGGTGGTTAGTCAGCGGCCTCAAGAAGCCAGGGCATTAACAAAGAGCTAATTAACTTTGTGGGGCAGGAAACATGATGCAGCTATCAGGTGAAAACACAGCAGGGTCCACGTTACAACAGGAAAGAGCTTTCTTGTTACTGATCTCATGTGAACTTGTTGACCCTCAATGAACTTCCACTGTTTGTTTAAAAACAGTGATTCTGAATTTAAAAAACGTGACAGGCTCAGCTCATGAAACATGAAGTCTCTTCATTATTTTAACAAAGTTTCAAGAAATGCAATGCGTGTTTCTATTTTTAACATGTTGAAATATGAAACAACCCCGCTAAGTAATGTGAGGAGGTTTGTAGAGAGCTCAAAGTAGCTTATCAAAAAGGCCCTTACTGCCCACACAGTTATTTAAATTAGATCTCTCAGTGTGATGTGGTTCAAGTGCATGGTATGATTGGAAAGTCTTTAGAGCAGTGTTACCAGAGGACTGAGTGAATATCGGTGGATTTAAAAAAAAAAAAAGAAATGAACAGTTGCATTTCCTTCATGACTGAACATGTGGTTCATTTGTTTAATTACACAAAAACAACCAAGCCAAGTTTTGTCTAACCTGGTGGAGAGGTGCAGCTTGATCAAAGAAAGAACCCATTAGATGTTGGCACAGATCTTTCTTTAACATTTTGACTCAGGGAAAGTGTCCTCATGGGGTCCCCTCAGAAGTAGTCAGAGTTAACACAATCACTTATATAAACCAAAGCTTTGACCTTGGCTGAGGTAGAATAAGTGTGATCATTTCACTCTCTGTTCAGTAGTCCACCTGGGAAGGATGGGATGAATAAGAGCAGTGACACTGGTTCAGATTTCACAGGATCCATTTCAAGAGAGCAAAACCTTCTGGTACAAAAGAATCGCTTCTACTCGATCTCGCTGAGGTACCGCTGATGAGCTTCATTGTCAGCATTTCTCTCACACAGTTTCCTTCTGACCCCTTTCTCAAGTTCAAGAAGTTTTGAAAAGAGGACGTCGGCCGTTTCGCCATCAATGTCCATCTGAAACGTGAACACAAAGCTGAGAAAACCTGAGTTAAGTTACGTGTAAAAGCAACATATCACACAAATACCATCTACCACTCTATAAAACGCTCTTTAACACAGGCCTGAGCACTTTCTCTGTGGAATACAGGGCTCTAGTTACTCACCTGTCGAGGCTCGGTGTAATTTGTCCCAAGCCCTGATGTTAAACTGTGATACTTTGCTCTGGGATCCAGAGACTCTGGCTTTTGCAGAAACAGCCAGTGCTGTGAGCAGAAAAGACCAGGCCATGAATCTGGGTTCAAGGAGCCTTTACAGTGCAAATATTCAAATGATTGTTATAATTTTCAAATGGAAATACCAGTGCCGCTGCTCCATTGTACGGTGTAAGGGTGAAAGTGTTGGTGAAGATCCTAATCTGTTTGCAAAATTAGAAAATACATGAACACGAGACTCTTCATACGTAACTACAGTCACGCTAAAAGATAAAAATAAAATAAGTTACCACTTACCAGCCACATGATGGGCAAGATTAGAGTCCAGAAGGAGGAGGGGAGGATACCATAGGTCAAATTAGTCATCACCAGTCCTGGGCAGACTACAGAGGAGAACAGACCCTGTCACAAGACAGAAAGAATTTATAAATCACAGTGACCTCGTAAGAGTTTTACAAAGCTTGCAGTGATAGTTACTGCACTGATATCAGAGTATGTGACAGACAAACCTGGCCGTTCATGCGCCTGTTAAGTGCCAGGCTGAGCATGTCTGAAGCATATTTGGAGGAGCTGTAGGGCTCCGTCCCTTTTCTGTGTTGAATGTCATCAATGCTGAAGGCAGACCGGCGGGCATTACTCGAAGAGGTCCACATTACCCTGGACGTATGACCTGTCTGACACAGCAGAGGCTCCAGCTCCCGGATCTGGAAAACCAAGAGAGAATTATATCAGGTCCACAGTGAAACTGCACAGTAAGGAGTGATGCAGGAGGGGTGCATGAATCACTGATTTTAGCAGGCCAGCATAAGAATATATGGATCAACCTGAGGCAGGCATTAATAATTCATTGTATTTGCAAAATCAGATATTCATTTTATAAAATTTTGTTAGAGCAAAAAACCAGAAGAAATTTTTATCTTTAAAATGATTATCTACTACACCTATGCAACAAGACATTTTATTTTCAGTAATCTATGATTGATGCTTCACTACTACACGGTGATCCTACAATCTTAATGACAAATTTATTATGCTAATTAAATAATAATAATTTATAATAATTCAAAGATCAGGAACAAAACTTGCAAGAAAGAACAAGTTCAAAACATTAAAAACTACGTCACACTTATTGGCCACTTTATTAGGTACACCCGTTCAACTGCTTGTTTGCCCAAATATCAAATCAGCCAATCCCAAAACACCACCTCAATGCATTGCAAACTTGGTCAAAACAACCTGCTGAAGTTCAAACTGAGAATCAGCATGGGGAAGAAAGGTGATTTACAGAACAGAAATCTGGAAAAACTGATGAGATTCGATTTTCTGCTGCGACATTCAGATGGCAGGGTCACAATTTGGAGCAAACAACATGAAAGCATGGATCCATCCTACTTCCTATCAATGGTTCAGGCTGCTGATGGTGGTGTAATACTGTCGGGGATATTTTCTTAGTGTGCTTTGGGCCCTTTAGTACCAACTGTGCATCATCTAAACACAACAGATTATCTAAATATTGGTGCTGACCACGTCTATTCTTTTATGACCAGAGTGTGTCCATTTTCTGATGGGTGCTTCCAGCAGGATAAAATGAACTAACTTGAACATCACAAGGAGTTCACTGTGCTCAAAAAACCTCCACAGTCATCAGATCTCAGACCAATAGAGTACCTCTGAAATGCAGTGGAACGGGAGATTCACATCACAGATGTGGAATGTTTCCAACACCTTGTTAAATCTATGACATGAAGAATTAAGGCAGATCTGAAGGTAAAAGGCAGTCCCTAACAAGCCCGGACAAGGGAAATTTTAACAACAGTCTATGTTTAGCTGGTCTGCATTTTCATTTATTTAGGAATTTGGGTAGGACAGATGTTCAAAGCTTTAATCGGTGCCTTTTGGTTGGGAGAAACAATACTGGTTAAATAAACATATTGTTTACATTGCTAGACTAAGCAATGCAACCAAGAGCAACACAATCAGAAACAAAGTTCGCAGCTGAGTTTCTGTGTCAAACACATATGCACATTAAAGTCAATATCCTTAAGTTTATTCATACTACTGTAGGTTAAAGGAAAGCTCTGTATGTGTTTGTGTGTGTGTGTTTGTGGTGTACCAGGACAAAATGACCAAACAGGTTAGTGGCAAAAACTTCCTGTAGGCCATCTGAGTTGAGGCGGTCTTGTTGAGTCAAGAGACCCTCTGCTGTTGCAAACATGTTGATGACATTTCTGCAGTGGGGAAGGTACACTCTTACAGAGCAGCAAAGACATAGCCATGCAGCTTGAAGCTAATATCAAACAAAACAAAACAAAGAAATCAGAAACTGGCTTTAGAAATGTACCTGGAAAATAAACCCTTAAAAAAAGCTCTGATGTCCACTTGTGGATTGGGCATAATTCCAGCGTTTAGATAGAGAAAGTCAATTCTGTTATACCTGGAAACACACAAATGTGTATTAAAGGTTAAGCTATCAGTTCCTTATCTGTAGTTCATATCAAAAAGAGAACAATCACTAGTGTGATGATGTCAGCACACAGCATCAAACATCTCTCACCGGGACTTGACCACCTTAGCAGCGTCGAGCACTGACTCCACAGAGCCCACGTCAAGCTGTAGTAAGTCCACACGGGCACCGGTGTGAGAGGTGAGGAGGGCGCTGCGGGCGGCCTCTGCCCGCTGCATGTTCCTGCAGGCCAGACACAGCCGAAGCTGTGTATCCTCCGTGAGCAGCCTTTCACACAAAGCCAAGCCGATGCCGCTGCAGACAGATGGCAGACAAACAGAAACACAGCCGTGTACTCGTATTAACAAACTTCCCCCGAAGAACTGAGAGATTACCTCACAGATGAAGTAAAGCAAACTGTAAACATGGAGCTAGTCTGGAGTCACGTTACTGGAGAAGAGATAATGAAAAAGGATTTTCAAGTTATGTGACGCTTCCATTTTCATGTACTGTTAATTATGGTCTTTGTTTCATAAGCGATATTTAATGGATATCTTAACTAGTGTGTGGAAAGTGAGGGGAAAAAAAAGGGACACATACAACTGTTCTGTTTCGTCTCTTTTATAGCTGTATGTTAAGTAAAGGGTGTTAATATATGTTAACATAAAGCTGTTAACCTGGAGAAACAGCTACTCTCACAGAGATCTGTTCCAAATAGTTTGGGAAGCAGACTTATTTCCACTAATAATCTATTCTTGAGCTTTAGACTCTAATGCTGAATGATGTTATCCTAAAGGTTTTCCTTTATAAATACAGTATATAAATTGTCTTGATGCATTCTCAATCATCCAGGAAAGTAAATCTCCAAAAGTTGATTCTGTTCATCTGGACGTAGCGTTTTGTGGGAGAAACGTTTCGTCACTCATCCAAGTGACTTAAAAGCTGACGTGTACCGTAAACCTACACATACGGATCAGTATTTAAGGTTTGACTCTCATCATCCACTGGAGCACAAACTGGGTGTCATTAGGACGCTACATCACAGAGCGAACACCATCCCCACTGACACAGCGGCCAGGGAGGCAGAAGAACAGCACATCAAGAAGGCCCTGAGTAAATGTGGTTATCCCAGCTGGACGTTTGTCAAAGCTGGAAAGGCACCTAAAGAAAGCTCCAGCCGATCCAGGAGAGAAGGACAACCGCTGCCCAAGCGAAAACCTGTAGTGATCCCATATGTGTCAGGAGTATCGGAGCAGTTGAGACGCATTTTTTCAAAACACCGTGTCTCTGTGGCTTTTAAACCCC
>VUQG01032659.1:0-13777 GCA_015106755.1 Etia nguti | reverse complement strand
ATTTAATAAATTCTGTTTTCATGGATGCCTGGATGTTAAACTTAATTGTTACACCTGGTAAAGCAGCCACACTGATCATTTTATTAAAGATGAAAGAATTTACACAGTTTTTAACTCTCAGTGATGCCGCAGTGTTCATTTGACTTTGGGACCTGAAGCGGACAGAGTTTTGGACCCAGATTACTATGAGTCCCGAGGCTCCTGACTGCGGTAGCCGTAATGCTCTGACAAGCCATCAAACTGTGCGGCTTCATAGCTTAGCAAAGTCCTACTAAAACATTTTTTGACAGATTTTTGAGCGCCGTGTACCACATAAAATCGGTTCGAGGTCAGTAAACACAGCCAGAATTCATAGATAAGGCGCACCAGATTATAAGGCGCACTGACGATTTTTGAGAAAATTAAAGGATTTTAAGTGCGCCTTATAGTGCGGAAAATACGGTACTTCAAAATAACTGCCGAAATAAGTGCACCGGGGAATGATAAGATTGAAGGACTTTGATAAAAGTGAACACATTTTATTTTTTATTTCAGTTTTTATAAGCACCGACTCACTGTTTTGTAGCTGGCTCAACATTTGGCTTGTTATTCCTCTTTTATTGACCATTAAAAACACAGATCCAAATCTAGAATTTTATGGAGCAGCCAAAAGATTCAGCTGGATTATCTTTTTGTTCAGAGGCCCGCAAAATCTCTTGATCAATGGTGCACAGTGGTGTTAAACACATGATTTTACAGTGTGAGTGTGCTGTGGTGCTGGAGGGAGTCATCTCTGTTTTGGTGTGTGTGCATGTGGCGGGGAGGGGAGGGGTATACTTCAGAGAAGATGCCTCCCTTCATGCTAAGTTAGTCACCATAACAGTTACTGTCCGTATCATTACCCCTCATTAACATCATACAGGCCTTGATGATACACACACATACACAGTGGCACTGGGCTGATAAGAGCTCGTCTAATCCTTCATTAATAACAACTTTGCCTGAATGCAAATGGTCAAAGAAACATCAAACAAGCTGGTAGCTCCATTTAGAGAGCACACATAAACTACCGACACATTACAAAAGCTTCATTTTCCTAAAGCCATTTATAGGTCCATTGGTTCGACGTGTGTCATTTGTGTAACGGTGCGCATGCTTGTATGCAGGTGTTTGCATGTGTGCCAATTGTCTGAGTCTGAATATATTTAAGTCATGTCAAGGCACCACTCTTTTCCACTCCTTTAAGCAGGCCGAGGCTGTCTGGCTAGCTAAGTGTTTGTCTTCTGAAGTTGAAGAGCTAATTACTGTCTGCCTCCTGCAACATGAGATTTGAGCTGCCAAGGGCTCGAGGCAGGACCTGCTCTCCTTTCGCTGTGTCGAACCGCCTTCTGTGATGTTACCTAAGCAAGTAAAAAGAGCTTCTCATGGGTGTTAAAATGCTTTAGAGAAATCTTGGCAGAACATTTTGGGAGAGAGTCCAGCTCTTCATTTGTCTTGCCTTCCCTGTGGTTCCACTCGTATTATGTCGTAATGTGGTGCTGCAGGATGTGCAGTATATTCTTCTGTGCTAGGTTTCCATTTTGTATTTATTGCTTTATGTGCTTCCACTTCCACTCTTTGAATGCCTCTTTGAATCTTCTCTTTAAGCTCTCTGTTCAGTTGCTGTATTATATGTTCATGTTGTATTCCAAACTGAGTTCAGGGTTGCCACTTCTGTGCAATCATTAGCACTTTCTTCTCTAAGTAAACATAAACTGCACATCCCCGATCTCTATTCTACAGTAGCAAAACCTCTGGGTGACACCAGATTCTTTGCTCCTGAGCCTGTTGTTTTCCACTGTATAATATCATAACCACACAAACCACAGCAGTAAGCCACTTGCAGCCACTGGTATCATACATTTTACTCTGCAAGATTTACACAGCTACTGTGTTTCAAACTGCATAGTTTAAATTATAAGGGTAGGAAAAACGGAGTAGGAAGTAGAGGCAGAAGCGACAGACTCCTAACATCTTTATTTTAAATGCTGTGCAAAGCCAAAGAGAGAAGCAACTCCTCACTTTAAAAGCGCTTCCACCCCATAGACAAACCATCTAGAGTCCCTCTAGTACTACTTAAAGACAGATACCCAGAACATCTGCTTCCAGAGTATAAAAAACATTATTAAAATCTTAGCACATTAAAAAGAGATTTGAAAGACTACTGTTATCACTCCAGGGGGCAGTTCACAATACCCCACAGCAAAAACATTTAAAAAAGTACTTGGGTTTTTTTTTGCTTTAACACCATGTAAATAACCCAACTAACTGCAAATACAAGTCTAGACAACTGTTATTTGGTAATAGTTATCTTTTTTCAAGCTAAATTTAAAACTTTTGGACTATAATTAATTTTTAAGCTGCATTAGGAATTTTCAGGAATAGGAAGTTTAGCTTTGTCTACCATATATTGGATATGTGGAGTTTTGCAACATGATAAACAGATTTAATGCACCTGGGTCACTTTTTATAATAACATTTTTCAGTACTTGGCTGGTTCATTCTGTGACAATCTGATATACGTGGTAACATTGAGAAAAGGGGCAAAAATAGTGGTTCATGTTGTTATATGGTAAAAATGGGTAATTTTAGCCTGTTGCTAGGTGATTTCTTGGCATGTAAAATTCACCTCTTGTGGACAAAAATGAGGTTTTGACGTGAAATTGAAAAGCTTTCAAATTGTATGTACATACAGGGTAAAAACAGGTACATTTATCCAGTTGCTAAGTGGCTGCCAGACATATAAGATGTACCTGTATAAGATGTACCAGTGGACCAAGTTTGGCTGCTCAACTCCTGATGGTCTACTAGGAGTTCATGGACAAAGAAACAAATATGTAGACAGAGATTTTTGTGTATTTTAGTGACATAACTGTTGTTAAGAAAAACTGATAGTCAACTCAACTTTAAATAAAGTCTGCTTAATTTTAATGTAATTTATGCACCTTGGTGAAGCTGACTGAATAGTAAATTTACTTATAAAATGTCAACATAAATACATATAAATATTCTTAGAGTACTTGACACATAATGTAAGTTGTACCTAAGAGACAGCTGATTTTTTTTTTTCTTTCTTTCAATTTCTCAATTCTCATGCACTGCACAATGTCAGGGACCGCAATTTAATCAAATTTGAGCAATAATCCTTAACAATGGAAGCCATTAATCCCCACAGGTCCCTTAGTCAAGGTGGCCTGTCAAAGCTAAACCTTTTCACCTGTTTCAGCCACACAGACACTGGAAACCACATCACACATCCACAAAACTAAAGTCAGTATAACAAAACAGCGATCAGGTCAATTTCAATGTACACGTTTTTAACAGAAACAAGAAAATCAATGGCAACTTTATTCCAAAACATGCAAGCAAACAGTAAATATACCTGAATTAAAGAAATGTTAAAAACTAAATATATAATAGTTATGGTGTCGAATGTAATCTGGGCTGTTGAGTTACAATGAATATATTCCATGTTTCCTGTCATAGACTGCTTACAGTATGTTTCTGCTTCATGAGTGATACACCTTCTAATGTGGTCTGAGCATGACTAATGAACTGCTACGGTTTCCTTTTTCAAACACACAGTAAGGTGTGTGTGTGTGCGTGCGTGCGTGTGTGTGTGTGAGGCATGTTTAGCACCCCTGTGCTGATTTTCATTCAGATATAATGAAACTTGTTGGTAAGCACCACTTCTGGCATCTTAGCGGGGACATTGATGCAGAGAGTAATATGAAAAACAGAAGTAAGAGAATGCAGACATTACCAAGGCGCTTGTGTCCCCTGCATGATAAACAGAGAGGAAGAGAGAAAGAGCAAGCTACAGAGGAGATAAATGTGATAGGGTTGTGATGCTGAGATAGAAAATGAGGGAAAAAAAACCTGCATTAGAAGAACCGATGTGGAAATGCACTTTTTGTCCCCCATCGCCTAAAAACAGCCATCTCTACATGTTTCTGTCCTGAGAGGTCTTATTTCCTGTATGTCCTTTATTTCCTTCTTTATCCAGTGATACTATGTTTACAGTGTTTACATTCAGTGGCAGAGCAGGAAGTGGCCTGACATTTTCATGCTCCTGTAAGAAGTCCTAGGGGGGATGATGGACGAGTATATAATGCATGAAGGTTCACACTCTGTCTCTTAAATTAACACCAGCTTTGCTTTCTTTTAAAGGTCCCATATTACCACCTTAATGTGATGTATTTCCTCTTGAAATGGAACAATGAGCAAGGACAGTATGCAATAAATGCTCATTCTTAAATGTCAAACACTGGATGATTAGTTATGGAGAGAAAAGCACTTTGATTTGCCCAAAAAGGCAGAAAGGCAAGAAAGTGAATGATGCTGCATTGCCTGTCTGTGGTTGCACTTTCTAGATACTGTAGTAAAGGTTTCTGTGAAATAATTTGGTTTGTCATAAAACAGGAATAGATGGTGAGTTGCACTCCTTAGTGGCAATAATCTGCCAATGATCGTACTAAAACAAATTCTGTGGTAACCACAGATTAGCTGTTATTTCTAATTACTGTAAAGTTTGTAAAAACATACTGGTGTAAAATAGTCACTGTTGAGTTAGCCCTTCAAAAAAAATCAACCTGTTCTTTAACTTTAAGCTACTGGCACACAGCACAGACAAAGCAGTGCAGCCCTGGTTAGCTCATGTCTTTCTGTGTATAGTTTGCATTTTTCTTCCTTTTTTCACAATTTTCACCACTATAGAGATGTACAGTTACAGACAAAGCTGTGGACATGACCATGAGTGGATGTAAACTTCTGACCACAGCTGTATGTTAAGCTAAATTATTCCTTCATTGAGTGGTTGGTTGTTTCTCTGATGGATTCTACTTTGATAAGCATCTAAGAAAATGGTTGAATAGGCAGAGTAAGCTGTTTTGGGTACAGAGAGAATGCATATGTAGGTAATTGTAGAAACCTGCAGTCTGGCAGTACAGTATGTACTCTACTCTAATGTATTGCCATGGGTAATGTAGTACTGTTACGGCCCTGGTGTGAGGAGCAGTAACAAGTACCCATGGTAAATTCTGTAACCTTGAGGTTCACACTGAGTATTCTGATGACAAACAGTCAAGCTATCTAACTTCACAATTCAGTACTACATGCAGTATGCCACTGCTGTGAAGGGCTTTCAGGTAATATTTCCTAAGAGGTAGCCTACAGTGTGTTTAGAAATAGACGTTTCATATACAAAATTTTTCTTTGTCTCATCGCTGAATACACCGAAAGACTAAAATGATCTTTTAATTGTTTGCAAAGATACAGTGATCGTGTTTGCAAGTCCTTCATTTAGTTTGTGACAGTAAGTAACAGTAAAGTTTTTCCCGTGCAAACTGCTTCAATCAAACTCATTTAGTGTTAAAGAAAAGGAGATAATAACACTGTGACAAGTTTATGAAATTTCTAGGACAAGGTAGTCCAAAAATATTTCGCATTGTGAAATAAGTTATATTAAAAAATGTCTTTGAGCTCAACATTGTACACGTAATTCAATATTTAAAACCACAGCAGAGCTCCAAATCAATGTTGCACCCATTGGTTAAATTGGCTCACAAAGCATCAGAGATTGAAAGAAAAGGTCAGGTACAACAGCACGGGGATGGCCTCACCACACTGGAGTGCATTTGTCCTAATATATCCTGTGAGTGCAGAGATTCAGTGCTCTGTCTCTGGCTTTTGGTTTTGCCCCCTTTTCGTTGTAATTAACAATGGAAATTATTTCCCATGTGGACGAAATGTTCCGTGACCAAACGAAGCCATTACTAATACGTCGTAATGTGATAATTACATGGTCATCAATTGGGAAAATGGAGCATTTTTAATCTCAATTACACAAAGATCCTTTTTCTGGAGTCCCAGCATATTTATTATTTATTTGCTTCTTTTTTTTTTTTTTGCTGGCTCCCACCAACCGTTAAATTTCTTTTCTTCGGGTATTCATTAGTGGCTTCTTGGTTATCCCTCCTCAGAAACATGTTGATTATCCAGGGATTGGGTTTGTGTTTGGGTGTTGTCAATACCTTAGTATGTGACTGCGTGCATGTGAATGTGTATCGGTGTGTGTGCTTTTTCCCCAGGGAAGTGATTAGTGTAACTATCCTTTGTTGAGTTTCTATTTTAAAAACAACTCTTTTGTGCCTGACAGTTGTGTGGTTTCTCTGTTCACATGTAAGCTGGATCGAGGTATGTATTTGCATATCATGGATTAGTTTTTCCATTCACAGCTTTGCTATTTGCAATATGTAAATGTGCGTAAAACTGAGCACATTGTGTAACTTTACCTCAGCGCCTCCTTCTTCTTCTCCTTCTTTCAGCTGCTCCCTTTAAGGTCGCCTCCATCTCATCCTATCCTCTACCATTCTCTTTTGTACACCAACCCTGCATGTCCTCCTTTACAACACATATGAATCATCTCTGTGGACTTTTCCTCTTTCCCTTCTGCCTGGCAGCTCCGTCGTCCTCTATCCCTCCTCTGTACATGTCCAAACCATTACAGCCTTTCCTTGTTTCCAAGCATCTAACATGCATAGCTGGTTGATGTAAGCTGTTCATCTTTCCAGGAAGGTAAAGCCAGACAGACACTGTAAAGAAACTGATCTTGAAAGAGAGCTACTGGTATTAATGTACTCTTTTATAGCCTTTAGTTTCAAGTTAGCCAGAGCTGCCCTTTGTCACCTATTCTGTTCACAATTTTATGGACAGAATTTCTAGGTGTAGTCAAGCGGTGGGCGGTTTCCGCTTTGGTGCCCTCCTCTCTTCGCAGATGATGTGGTTCTTTTGGCCTCATCAGGCTGTGACCTCCAGCTTGCAGTATGGTGGTCTGCAGCCGAGTGTGAAGCGGGCGCACCTCCAAGTCTGAGACAATGGTTATCAGATGGAAAAGGGTGGGATGCCCACTTTGGGTGATGGAGGAGTCAGGCCCCAGACAGAGGGGTGGGGCATGTCGGGGTCTTGTTCATGGGTGAGGAGCGCGGGAGCAGGAAATGACAGACTGATTGGTGTGCCTCAAGCGTTGTTATGGGCACTGTACCGGTCCCTTGTGGTGAATAGACACCTGAGCCTTTATGGAAAAGCCTGTTTAAGCCACCTTCTGAACCTCCCAAACAGCTTACGTTTACAGATTTTCACACTTCTGTGTTCTTGTGTATTCTAAAAAAGACATTTTAGAATACACATCTGAACTATAAGCTGCATTTAGAACCTGAAAGTTGGTCCAGTTGTTGACTAGAATAACATCTTTTCAAGGTCAGCGTTTAGCTACGGCTGGTGGGTGGCTGCATTACTGCAGGGAGGCTGTCATGATTCGAAACAGTAGAGTTTAGTGTCAAACAGACAGATGCACTCTCTCGCGTAGCTAGTAGGAATCGAGCAAAAATATCGATTCTATTGTATTTCTCAATTCACTTTGTTGAGAGACAGTATATTTGGCACTTGTTTTAATCCTGAATCATCAGTCAAATGACTTTTTCTATTGCCTTTAGTATTATTAATTTTTTCCACCTTCTCTTTGATAGCTTCCTGTGAGTTCTTTTATTTGTTTTTAGGATCCTACTGCGGGGTGTAATTTTGTATTGATTTCAGAAGAGTGGAAATCTAGAGGGAGGTAAACCACCAAGTTGAATTCCTTGTAAGAATAAACATATTTTGCAGACAAACCAGCAGCTGATCTCGTTCTTCCCAGTTCTACTAGGTTATTTTGGGCTTTTTGCTCAGTTGCGAGTTCTCATCTGTTCTCTCAAAATACAAGCCGGAAGAAAATATGAACTCAACGCTAATCCATGCAGGATGAGTAAATAACATCCCTGCCATTAACCCTCTCCTTCCAAACAGTTATGTTGTTAGTATTTCACAACTGTCACTACTAAACAATTACTGAAGAGGGAATATTGTTTTGTGCAGTTAGAGGCAGCAGTGTAATTTGCTAAATCTGCTACCTCAAAGCAAAATAGGCTTTTACAGACAAGTTCCACAGCGGTGCACATTAAACACTTAATATGACTTTAAAGTGTTTGGAAATGGAACAAGAAAAAGAAACATGAGAGCGAGCTGGCCATTTTCTTACTAATTGTTCTTTTTTCATGTTTCATGCTCTGATCGGGGACACAGACACTCGTCTTAATGGATCTTCCCAGCCAGCTTCTTCAGTCTCAGGATTGATTTTGGATTTGCATCAGTGTGTTTTTCATTCTGGCCATAAATGCACCCCCAGTGCACACACACACTGAGAATACACAATTCCCTCAAATCAATTTCCGTGTCTATTTTCATGTTTATTAGATGTGGCTTTCAACATGTCCGATGCTTCCTGAAGCTATTGTTTAATGGTAAATGAAAGTTTTCTCTTTCATTTCCACTATTTAAACACACACACACAAACACACACACACACATTTAATATCTTAGTGAGGACATCTAATTGACATAATGCTTTCCCTAGCTGCTTACCCTAACCCTAACCATCAAAAATTAATGCCTAACCCTGACCCTTAGCCTAAACCTAACCATAACCTAATTGTAACCCTGACACTAAAACCACATTTTGAGTCTCACAAATGCCTTCAAACTCATGAGGACAGGGACTTTTGTCCTCATAAGTGACTGTTGGTCCCCACAAGTATAGTAAGATTCCAATTTTTGGTCCCCACAAAGACATCTAAACAGGTACACACAGACACAAACTTAGTATTGAACCTCTTTTTGTCATATTTTAGCACTGGGAAAACCCTGTGTAATTATCAGCATGAAAAGGGCAAATAGCTAACAACACTCCAGATTATTGAGCAGGTTGGGTAATAAATACCTCATGAATCTTATTTTCAGACTTACAGTTCATATTAATGTCAAGAAAGACGACAAGTAGCTTCCATATGTATATGTGATGTCCCTCAGTTTTTACAATCAGGTTAAGATGGCTACTTTCAAAACGGACAAATTAATGGGGAATATCACGGCTCCATCAGCCTACCCTACATGTATAAATATTACACATTATTTGTATCCCGTCTTCCTCCCCTCACCCCCAACCGGACACGACAAATGGCTGCTCCACCCAGAGCCTGGTTCTGCTGGAGATCTCTTTCTTTTAAAAGGGAGTTTTTCCTTCCCACTATTGCCAAGTGCTTGCTTACAAGGGTTTGATTGTTGGGGTTTTCTCTGTATTGTTTTAGGGTGTTTTGCTTACAATGTAAAGCTCCGTAAGGTGACATTTGTTGTTGTGGCTCTATATAAATACAACTGAATGGAATTGAGTTTCACTAAGGGAGTATATGATTAAGCTTCGGTACTTGTACTCGCACCTCATTCTCACCCCAAGTCAAGGATGAGAGTGCTAAATCACATTTAAAGTCTTAATGCTTTTATTTTTGCAGATAAAAACATATAGTCTTCATTGTTTGGAGAAGTTCTAGATTTTGTAAAATATTTCCTTCATCCTGCGAGTGTTTAAAGATAGAACAAGTCATAAGATATACTATGTTAGTACCCAACAAATTAAAATCCAATATTCACATATTATTTTTTTAGCTTACTTATTGTTTCTGCCGTGTCCTGTGGGGAACATATCTGCCTGCTTATTTGTTGTGATTGTCTGCCGTTTGGTGCTTTGGTGATGTGCAGTTGTTTATCACTGAAAGCAGCTGCCTGCTGCTCGCTGAAATGATGCTGATGAAGTGATGAGACTGAAAAAAAAAAGGCCTAGCTCTAAAGTTCTGGAGTGTCTGTGTGGACTTCAGAGTTGGGTGATAATTACACGTGGGTTTGATGAATGAATTAACCTGATTCTTCTCAAATAAACAGATTTTTAGTGATGAAGGGATTCTGATTACAAATTGTGCAACACATCGCTTCAGGCGGCCACATGGTCAAGATCAGCTGATGTCTATGCCCCCATCAGCCTGTGGCTCAGGTGACACCCTTTTCAGAGTCCAATTGCCAAATTTCATATGTGACATGCTATTTAAGTTGTTTTAACAATGCTTACAGTTGCTAAAAGTGTGCAAGCCGCTTTGCAGTCCTGCAGGAACTGAGGCGAGCTGACTGAAATAAAACCCACTTTAACTGTAGTGAACCTGAGCAGGCTGTTCATATGTTAGTTTTCACCTAACCTTCCATTTCATGGCCACCAGTTCTCTCTCCTGTATCTCTCAGGTCTCTCGGCATCCTTGTTCCTTCGCTTTCTCTCCATTTTTAGACAACACTTTCCCTATTAGAGGGTCTTCAGTTGTATGCTCCAGGGTCTTGGCCTTGTCTGATGCCCTCATCGTTCTCCTGTGTGTTTTTTTGTGTGTACGTGTGTTTGTGTGTGTGCATACAATCCCTATGCCCTCGTCTTTCTGCCTTTAGGTTTGTGTAGCTGTGTGTTTTGTGTAGTGTATTCCCTCCATCTTAGAGCTTTGGGCTGTTAACCCTGCAAACACTATCGCTCATCACAGTACACAACAAGAGCTTAAGAGCTCTCAGGGAAGAGTTCATCTCCCTCAGCTTCTCTCTTTTCTTTCATTTTCTCTCTCTGTCTCTCTCTCACCCTCACTTGTTTTTATCTGCTTTCTATTCCCCCTTCTCTTTGCTTCCTTCCTTCACAGCTCACACTTAATACTTTTCTTACTTTCAAGTATTGAGGCGTAAAGGCTTCTCTGCCCCTCTCTTGTCTCTTGATCCCTGTTTTAGTAATCACTTT
Organism: Etia nguti; assembly: GCA_015106755.1. Lineage (NCBI taxonomy): Eukaryota > Metazoa > Chordata > Actinopteri > Cichliformes > Cichlidae > Etia > Etia nguti. Next base: position 3,072 of record VUQG01032659.1, on the reverse strand, counting down.
CTGCTTTCTTCTTCTTGTCTCTTCTATACTTCTTCTCAGTGGAGTTGGATCTTCTTCAAGGAAGGAGAGATGTTTCCAGCCAGATAACATGCAAATGTTGGGCAAAACATAAATTAAAAATCACTTCCACCTGAAACTGGAATGCTTTCAGAAAGATTAGCGGCATTCGCGTTGTTATTGTTCCTTAATGTCAGCTAATGTTGGCCATATTTCATGCTTTTATCAAAATGGAAAAACAGATAAATGAGCTTGGCTATAAAACAGGAAAGAGTCGTAAAAGCACACTAGATGGGAAGGAAAGGCAGCAGGTAGAGGCATTTCTAAGACAAGGTGATGAACGGATATGTTACTGATGACATTTTAATGATGTCCGAAGCCAATTTTCAGCTGACGCTGAGCTGTTCATCAGGACAACAGGGCCTAGGCTGCTTATCACAGAAATGTATTGCAGTCACTCTTTAGCGCATAATTTGTTATCAAAAATAAAAATGTTCCTGAGACAGCTGTTGATGGGTAATACATTAGTGGATGGGATGGAGCTTTGAGAAGAATTTAAGCAAAGGAACATTTAAGAAGGGAGTTACAGGATGGAGATAAGATAGAACAAAAGATTGTGGAAGGAGGAAGAAAAGGGAAAACAACAAAGATTTTACTTTAAATAGAAGGAAGGCTAGAGAGGAGGAGGAGGAGGGATAAAAGGAGGGAATGATGTCAGGAAGAGTGTGAAAGAAGAAAAAGACTTAAGATGAGGAGTCTTTAAAGGTGGTACAGGATGATGGATGAGTTTGTGGGAAGTGTACAGAATGAGAAAATAGCTGCTTTGGTGCCAAAAGCCAGTGAAGAAAAATCAGCTGTTAGCCCTGCGGTGTGTGTTTTTGAGTGTGTCTGTCTTCACCCAGGATGTTAAGTCAAAGGAGGATGTTGTCTGAGGTTAAAAAGTTCATTCCTAGCTGTTGGCACTGCAACTAATCACTTCCAGACATACACGCACTAAAGCATCTCTCAAGATTGTAGAAGTTTAGGGTGTAAATACCTCCATAGCCATCATGTACAAACAACCTATGGGATTTTTTTTTGTTTTTTTGACTTACCTTCACTGTCAACGGAGGCACCTGGTGAGTTTTGTATTCTAAGATACCCACATTACTGGTACAGCACATTTTATCAAAGCAGTAATACACTGGGGGGGTACTGATATGAGCCTGTGACATCTTCACTTTACATCTGCAGAGGAAGTGTTCATACATTCCCCTGAAGAACAACAAGTCCTGCATTCAAAGTGTGACTTAAATATAAACACAAAACTGTTATCAGCAAAGTCTCCTTCAGCTATAGAAAAGTAAACATATTCATTATACAGAAACAGTCCTTTCAGAGAGCGATGTTATTATTATGCATTGTAGTACTGAAGACTGGTACATCAAGGTTTAATGTAGCCTCGGTGAGACACTTTGTAAATTGTTTTCCGTGTATATCTTAATTTGAAAAGTAGTCATTAACGTGAGCTGTCAGAAAAATGCAGTGGAGTGTAAAATCAAAATGCTTAAGTAAAAGAAAACAGAAGTTATATTACATTTATTACCTTATATAAGAGGTTACAAGACAAATTCAGATCCTCTGGATATTGCTTTAAATACATCAACTCTGGTTAACTCTTGGTCATAAATCGGCCGTTGCTTTTTCTTAAAAAAAACAAGCAGTTGTAGTCACGAGAGCAGTGGTTTGGTTCTTTAAAACTGTTGGTGCTGTAATCATATGGTATGGGAGCGTATTCGCATGGTCACCGAACTATATAGTACTCTTTTCCTCTTTGTCAGATTGTCCCTGAGTTTAGTTTAGTTCAAGTTTTCCTTATTGGATATTAGATTGAGCTTGTGTGTTATTAAAATGAGTACAATTAGTACAATACTAAAAGTACTCTTACATGTCTGGGTACAACCCTAACCCTAACCACAAGCCAATAATAACTCCTCGTTGATGGTGATTAATCCTTTGTCACATCACTGTACTTAAGTTCATTTATCAAACAGGTCACCTGCTGCCGCCAGAGGCGCCCAGCTTCTCTTCTTAGGTTTGGTTTCCTACTAAAAGTTGCTCTTGGGATCTTTGTGAAGTGAATGTGTCTTAAGAGGAAACGCTTAGTTAGAAACTTCTAAGGAATAGGTAATGGTTATATAAGACTTTGTAAAAATAGCCCTGGGAGCCTGATTAAATGTTTCCTGTCCTGAAACAGGAAGAGAAACTGCAATGAAGCTTATTAAATAATCACATAGTCATTCTGCCCCTGCTGTAAAATGTTCTGATTACAGTAGGTCTGTTTCACCAGTGCCGTCGACTGGTAAACGAAGGTGCTGTTGTTATGGTAACCTAATTTTCTACCACATGGACTGATTTCAAGAGGTGGTTAAAATATCAAACCAGTTTTTTTAAGGCCCCGGTTTGTGACTTTTGTCACATTTGTCACTTTATTTTGAAGGGTCCTATTGACATGCATAAAGGTTATTATTATATGGCATTAACACTCATACCTACCAAAAAAAATGCTATATCTAAAATAAAAATGTCAGCTGGTCATTTGTCCATATGACTATTATGAGTCATTATTAGGGAGAAACAATCCACAGATGATGGTTTGTGTATCGGTCTGTAAATATGTTTTCTAATGCTGTAAAGTTGGACTTTCAAACATTGGAGTCTGTGGGGAGTGATTCACATTTGCAGCCAGTTTCATCTAGAGGATCTAGTGATTGAGTTTTTGAAGAAACTTCACAGATCGTTCAGTGTCGTTTTAAACCTGCTCAAATGCTTCAGTAGACACAAAAGAGTAAAGCTTCCCCTAAACCTCTAAAGGCCACGAAGCTCAGTTTAGGTATAGTAAATAATTTATTATGAAATATTTCATGAAAACAATAAGTTTCCCTCTGCAGTCCTGTAAACTATCATTTACTGCCCTCACTTTGCATATTGCTCCTAAATGACTTCATGTAGGTGTTTGTATCTCACATTGATTTCCTGTACATTAAAGGTATAATGCTTATTAGCATTAATTATTAGTATTAATTATCATATGGA
>VUQG01032656.1:0-11575 GCA_015106755.1 Etia nguti | reverse complement strand
AAATATTTAATTATTACTGTTTAAATGACTAATATGTGACATGTATTAGTAGTGATGTTGTGCTCAGGGTTAAAATGCCTTTTTGTCTTTTGGTATACTACGAAATGGCAATAAACCATTAATATATGTCTATGTGCTTGTATTTATTTTACCCTACTCAAATTCAATTTATGATACATTTAATTTTGAAAGATTTAAAATGGTCCTTTAAAGAACTACTCAAAAAACGTTCTTCAAAATGTTTTTTTAAAGAACCATTTGAAGGACCTTTTTAAAAATGGTTCTTCAAAGAACCATTTTTAAAAAGGTTCTTTAGGGCACCTTTAATGGTTTTTCAAATAACCATTTCTTGATGGTTCTTTGGGGCACCTTTAAAGGTTCTTCAATGAACCACTGAAAGAAATGGTTCTTCAAAGAACCATTGCGTGAAAGGTTCTTTGTGGCACTAAAAAAGGTTCTTCTATGGCATCAGTCTAAAGAACCACTTTGGTTCCAGTTGGCACCTTTATTTTTCTGAGTGCATGTGGGGTAGGAGTGCTGTGAGCTTGAACGAAGACAGAGGGTTTGTTGAGGGAGAAGCCTGTTAACTTGCCTAAGGCTTGGGGTTAGAGGGGAGACTTTCTGAGCTTATCGTAGGGGGGTTTTTGGGATCGTGAGAGTTTGTGACTGGGACTTTGATTCTGAATTTCCTAGTTCGGATTAAACAAATGCAAATAAAATGTAATAAACCTTTCCATCAGGGCATGCAGCCTCTGTCTCTCGCCATCCTCACTGTTACAAAAGCACCAGTTTAACTAAGCACTTTACTATGGTTTAACACATTTTCTCACACACACACACACACACACACACACACACACACACACACACACACGGGCCCATAAAAAGATGTAATTTTTTAGCCATAAAAAAGTAAAGTTTTTTTTTTTTGGCTTAAAATTCTATATTTTGCATGATCATATATTTTGTTCAAATTATTGAAAATTAACGAGTTATGAAATATCATAATTTTATTAATATCATATTTCTATGGCTACCATGCGTTTTGTTTTTATTTTTCATATTTATTACTTCCTAGGTCATAAATCCTTTTATTGGGGGTCATAAATCACTCGTTTTGACATAAGGGCATTAATATCCCTCCTAACATTGAAAATCCAACATTAAAATCATAAAAACACATTAAAATCAAGGGCCTTCAGTGACATTACTTCAAATCATGACAACATTTTTATTATCGGATAACCACTTCATGACTGAGGTGAACAGGATAACTATTATAAAAGTAACTGGAAAACACAGTGAAAGTTAATTGAAATGTGTTTATTTTCAGCAGTTTGAAAGTGATGACTAATGATGATTAAAGGCTTTTTTTTTTCTGAGAAAAACATTAAATACTAATAAGTTTGTAATTTTTTATTAGTGCGGTACAGGAACATCTAATGACATGTACAAATAGTCTGAATAAATATATCAATATTATCAGATAATGTTGTAGCTTAAGGCCATGCAGAACACTTACAGCACTTTAGTTTTAAATGTTGATTGTCCTGTTCTTTAAGAATCAGTTACAGAAACTTATTACTGCGTTTGCGTAAAGTGTGGCACTGTGAATATCCCTGCCTTAAATGCAAAATAGATTTCAACACAGGTCTCAGATCAACTTAAAATTATTCATTTTTCCATGTGTAATACAATATTTTGTTTGCTTTGGAGACAGCCTTTTCATATTTACCGTGTTTATTAGTCACCTTAAAGATTTGCATACTAAGAATTTGTGTATATCATAGCTTAAGCTTTAAACTATTTCAGTGTCATTAATACATTTGAAAAAGCTGAACAACTTCTCATCTTGCAACTGATGAAAAGAAGTAATAATAATAAAAGTAGTTTAAGAGTTATGACATGATTGTTTTATGCACCATACCCTCTTACAGAAAAACATAAATTCTGCTGAAAAGACACTTTGAAGGCTAATTGTTTTTGTGATTCCATGGTTTATTTATTTGTAAGACCCTGCGTGTTTTTAATGTCCATTAAAATTTCTTTACCGGATGATTGAGCATGCATCAAGACAAACTGTAAGTTTGCTTCAGTTTGTTTGGAATTTTTTTAAAACAGGACTTGAAACCTGCTGCATTTAATTCGAAAGTCACTTATGGCACTATTCTTCATCTCTTCTTTCGTGGGTCCTCATCACTCATGGAAAACTTTACTTGCCCTGTTTTTTTTCCACTTGGGAACTGTGAACTTTCTGTTTCATTCTTGATGGCATCACAACTAGAATTTTAGCAGGTGACTAAACTATGTTCACAATAGGTCATCAGTTGAATGAACAGATCTGTCTCACATTTCCCACTGAAGTAGATGCTGTATGATCACATGCCTTTACAGCTACTCTTACACCTTCCAAAAATAAACTGTCCAGAGCAGATTGTGTATCCAGTTTAGAGTGAATGTCTGTGAAGGTTCTCAGTCATCCAGGTCATTGTAGTCTAAAGAGCTTGGAAAGAAAAGCGTCTAGACTTCTTTGAGTTGCTTGAAGACGTTTCACCTGTCATCGGAGAATCTTCTTCAGGTCTAGGACTCTCCACCATTTGATCTTAGAACTGAAGAAACTTCTCGGATGAGAGGTGAAATGTCTTCAAGAAACTCAAAGAAGTCCAGAGCTTTGCTTTCCAAGCACTTTAGACTACGTACATTTTGGGAACACCCCTCAACTGGTGCAGGAGTATGAAAAGGAATCAAGGAAACTAGCAGATTATAGGAACCATCTTCGTTTCAACCTAAAATGCAGACAAAGCAGAGTTGTTCCCAAGAGTTTGCGCCTTGGATCCACGGTCAGGCGACACAGAGCAGAGCTGTTTCTAGGGAGAGCACAAAATCAACTTCTAAGTGAAGGGATAAGTCAGGTCCATTTCACTATAGATGCCCTCCGGAACAAGATCAGCCAGACTCTGCAGGAACTGAAAACCCTTCTACCCTCCCCTATTTTAGAAGAGGTTTATAAGTTTGTGGACAAGGCTCAGCAGGTCCAAAACTCTAAAGGAAAAGAAAGACAACTCAAAAAAAACCCACACTTTGTTAACAAAAACTTTTACTTCCACGTCAGAACCTACACAACACAGAGGAAAAGGAGAACTTCACACCTGAAGGCATTCAGGAAAAATGGGTGAAGAACTTTTCAGACCGGAATCTCACTGAATCTGAAAAGAAATTGCTAGCCAAATGACTCAATTTTGCCATTTCTCCTCAACAGTTGCCCATAATGACCTCATCACAGCCACAGAAACCGCCATAAGGATTAATAAATTATCACAAACAGAAGCATAGCAAATCAGGATGAAAGTTTCAGCCACCCTCTCCAGTGCTAAAGTCCCTCCGTCCAACCTCACAATACAAGAAAAGAAGGCCGTCGCTTCCCTGAGCAAAGACCACAACATCACCATATTACCAGCAGACAAAGGAAGGTGCCCTGTGGTTCTAAACACAACGGATTACCACACAAAGATCACTACTCTCCTCAGTGTCAACAATACCCACGAAGCCTTAAAGCAAGGCCCCACAAGCAGCTACAAAAAGAAAGTTATCAGTTGCCTTCAAGAACTTAAAAAGGACAAAATCATATCACCCTACATATCACCTTCACTACCCAGGGGATGCCATACCCTGTATTTATAGACTTCCTAAGATCCACAAAAAAGGTGTTCCACTCAGACCCATTGTTAGCAGCATAAACCCAGCCACTTACAACAGTTTTGAGATCTTTCCCAGATGCCTTAATGCCTACTCACATCCTGGGCCTTTTGACCTCAGGAAATCACATGATAGGGTGGAGCTAGGTTCACAATGAGTTAACTCGAAACCTTGGCTGATTGTGACCTACACCCGTTTTTCACACCTTGACTTGTGTGATTAGGTAGAGGATCAGTAGGGGGTCCATTGTCCCTCTTGGGGGATACTCCCATAGGGCTTAAATCTGGGACTTTCCACCATTTGACCCTAGAACTGAAGAAGCTTCTCGAAGAGAGGTGAAACATCTTCAGGCAACTTAAAGAAGTCCAGACGCCTTTCTTTCCAAGTTATTTAGACAGAGTGAATCTCATGACCATGGATGTTCTTCATTTGTGCTTCAACTACACAGTCACCATTATAACAATAGTTGTTCAATTTGGCCATGATTAACCAGTATTTCATCCAGTTATACAAACATATCATTTGCATCACCAAACACAATAAACCATAGACTCACAGCAAGTGACTAGTAAATAACCATTCACATAAATCCAATTACTGAAACATGAGAAGATTTCTTTCAAGATGGAAATCACCCAGAATATCACATTTGGTACATGGACATGAGTGTCATCTGGATTCGTTGTCTAAGTGCAACCCACTCCAGCTGTTATAAATAGAAAGAAGTGGATGAATATGGGTTAAAATTCACATTAGAAATAGTGAAAATAGTGATAAAAGCTGTTTTTTATGTTTTACAAAATTAAAAATGGTGCATAACAAATTAATGGGACCTGTTTGAACTCCTTATCAGTATAAAAGACACCTGTCCACAACCTCAAACAATCACACTCCAAACTCCACTATGGCCAAGACCAAAGAGCTGTCAAAGGACACCAGAAACAAAACTGTAGACCTGCGCCAGGCTGGGAAGACTGAATCTGCAATAGGTAAGCAGCTTGGTGTGAAGAAATCAACTGTGGGAGCTATTATTAGAAAATGGAAGACATACAAGACCACTGATAATGTCCCTTAATCTGGGGCTCCACGCAAAAACTCATCCCGTGGTGTCAAAATGATCACAAGAACGGTGAGCAAAAATCCCAGAACCACACAGGGGGACCCGGTGAATGACCTGCAGAAAGCTGGGACCAAAGTAAGAAAGGCTACCATCAGTAACACACTACACTGTCAGGGACTCAAATCCTGCAGTGCCAGACGCGTCCCCCTGCTTAAGCCAGTACTAGTCCAGGCCCATCTGAAGTTTGCTAGAGAGCATTTGGATGATCCAGAAGAGGACTGGGAGAATATCATGTGGTCAGATGAAACCAAAATAGAACTTTTTGGTAAAAACTCTACTTGTCGTGTTTGGAGGAGAAAGAATGCAGAGTTGCTTCCAAAGAACACCATACCCACTGTGAAGCATGGGGGTGGAAACATCATGCTTTGGGGCTGTTTTTCTGCAAACCAAGACGACTAATCCGTGTAAAGGAAATAATGAATGGGGCCATGTACCGTGACATTTTGAGTCAAAAGCTCCTTCCATCAACAAGTGTACTGAAGATGAAACGTGGCTGGGTCATATGATTGTTGGGTTTTTCTCTGTATCTATTATTGTAGGATCTACTGTACAATATAAAGCGCCTTGAAGCGACTGTTTTTGTGATCTGGCGCTATAAAAATAAAATTGAATTGAAAACACTGAATTGAATTGAGTCTTTCAGCATGACAATGATCCCAAACACACCGCCCGGGTAATGAAGGAGGGGCTTCGTAAGAAGCATTTCAAGGTCCTGGAGTGGCTTAGCCAGTCTCCAGATCTCAACCTCATAGAAAATCTTTGGAGGGAGTTGAAAGTCTGTGTCGCCCAGCAACAACCCCAAAACATCACTGCTCTAGAGGAGATTTGCATGGAGGAGTGGGCCAAAATACCAGCAACAGTGTGTGAAAACGTTTGACCTGCCATTGTTTTATACCCTTTGTTGACAAAGTATTGAGATGAACTTTTGTTATTGACCAAATATTTATTTTCCAACATAATTTGCAAATAAATTCTTTAGAAATCAGACAATGTGATTTTCTGGATTTGTTTTCCTCATTTTGTCTCTCATAGTTGAGGTTTACCTGTGATGAAAATTACAGTATCCCTTGCCACAGCCTCCGAGTATCTCTGCTGTTGCTGAAGCTTGTGAAATCCTCCTGGAGTATTGCCTTTTCGCCTCTCTGATGCCACGTGACAGGTTTGCCGTTGCTTAGGCTCACCTCATCCCCGGCTCTGAAGGCTGCATTTCTCACCCTCAGAACCCTGTAGACCTCATCTGATTAGCCGTGGTTTCTGGTTGGCCTGGACAGTGATAGTCCTGGTTTTTGTGACATCACTGATGCACTTTGAAATATAGGCAATAACAGTTTCTCTATATTCCTGCAGGTCTGTGGTATTGTTATGTTTGGCGGCCTGTTTAAAGATCTCCCAGTCTGTGGTGAGAAAAACAAAAAAAAAAAAAAAACAGCTTTGCAGTGCATCTGAGGACAATCCTGGCCGTGACGTACCTGTTTACAAACTAGTTTGGTGAGTTTGACCAGGGGCCTGTATGCTGGCATTAGCATCACAATGATGTGATCAGAGGCACCAAGTTGGGGGGAGGGTGAGGGCTTTTTAATATCCTCTCTGGATGGTGAAAACATTGTTCAAAATGTTGTTTTCCAGTGTAGGAAATTTTATGTGTTTATGCAGTTTGGGAAGCACAGTCTTTGGGTCTGCATGATTGAAATCACCCGATAGGATGAGAAAAGCATCTGGGTGGGCCGTCTGCTGCTTACTGACATGCTGATACAGTTCATTCAGTGCCTCACTCTTATTGCTGTTATTGGAGCAGGGAGGGATATAGACAGCAACATACAGTATGGCTGGAAATTCCCTCAGTAGGTAGAACGGTCTGCACTTGATAATCATAAGCTCCAGGAGTGGTGAACAGTGTTTGCAAGCAACAACAGCATCACAACACCAGGCATTGTTGATGTAAACACAGAGTCCCCCTCGCCGAGAGCTCTGTCTGCCCAAAAGGATGTTAGCTGGTCGAGTTGAATGGTGCTGTCGGGAATGTTATTGTTAAGCCAAGTTTCCACAAAGAAGAAGACACTACACTACCTCCCTGACTTCAAAGCGGACCGAAGTAAGCTTACATGATCCAGCTTGTTGTCCAGGGAGGGTACGTTGGACAATACGATGGTGGGAATAGCGGGTTTGTGTGGATTAGCCGCTAGCCTACTCCGGATGCCTCCACGCTCACCCCTCTTCCGTTTCCTCTCGCACCGCCTGAGACGTTTCCACTGCTGGCGAGATCCAGTAGCGGGGGTCGCTGATGGTAGATGGCTCCGAAGCAGTCCGCAGTTCCTCAGTGTAATTCGTAAATTTGTTTATTGCATCAAGGCTTTTTGACTTTGTCAGGAACCTCTATTTCAACAAAATAAAACAAACAAAAAAATCTTTTCACTAAATTATAAAATGCTCTGGTTGAAATTATGGCCTTTGTGTTGTTAGTGTCAGTTTCGACCCAGTTATAACAATACGATTATAAAGCAATAATTAGAGCCAAAACTGAAATCACAAGTGCACTGTCAGCTGACACACTGACAGCCAGCTCCTCTCCTAATCATATGAGCTTTAGGGGATTCTCATTTCCAGTATACCTGCACAAAAACAAAACAAACAAAGACGGGCATGTTCAGACATGTGAGGTGAATTCACTCATTTGAGTGGCCATTTGACTTGCAGAGTGCACATTTACAATTTGCAGCTTGCAAAAATGAGAAGAAGATTTACAGTGAGCTAAGTTCTGGATCATATTTTTGGTGAAAATGAAGGAGAGGACACAGCGCAGCATAGCGATTCAGATGAGCAGGTTCCTGAGGAGGAAGACAATGTGTAGTATCATCCAGAAGACACAGACACATCTGATCAGAGGAGGTCGCTGGTGCTGAAGCTGCTCCTGCTGAAAGATTCAAGTTCAAAAATAGTAACATCTTTTGGAGCCGAGTACCTCATGGTGTACATGACAGGGCAGCTGCTGCAAATGTCATCAATGACCCCTGGAATAACAAAGTTTTCTCTGACCAGAGTCAGTGACATCAAGACCTTTTGAGCTATTTATGCCATCACCAATAAAAAGACATCATTACTATGATGAACCTCGAAGGAAAAAAGTCCATGGTGACATGTGGAAGGACATTGATGAGGAATACCTGGATGCTTTCATTGGTGTTCTTCTTCTTGCTGGAGTGTACAGATCCTGCAGTGAGGCCACTGATAGTCTATGGGATGCATCGACAGGCAGAAATATTTTCCGGGCAACAATGTCACTTCAGACATTTCAAATGATATCAAGAGTCCTCAGATTTGACAACAGAGAGACCAGAGCGAGATCTGACAGCTTGCTCCCATCAGAGATGTCTGGGAGAGATGGGTGCAGCTCCTTCTGCTGATGTTCAACCCAGGGCCTGAGGTGACAGTGGAAGAACATCTTGTCCCTTTGAGGAAAATGCCCCTTCCGGCATTACATACCAAGTAAGCCAGGGAAATACGGCATAAAAATCTGGGCAGCCTGTGATGCAAAAACCAGCTATGCCTCGAATCTACAGATTTACACAGGCAAAGCTGTGAGTGGCATCCCTGAGAAAAACCAAGGAAAACATGTGGTCCTCGATTTTTTACCAGCCATGACCTCAGGCAAGAACTTCTCAACAGGAAACTTACCATAATGAGAACAGTGAAGGAAAAATAAACCTGAGTTGCCTGCTGAAATCTTGCAGGTGAAAGGCAGGGCTCCACTTTCCTCAAAGTTTGCTTTTACATACACCACCACTGTTGTCTCATATTGTCCAAAGAGAAACCGGAATGTGATGCTTATGTCTACTCTTCACACGACGAAGCTGTATCATCAGGAAGTGACAAAAGCCCACAATTATCCACAACTATAACAAAAACAAAGGAGGAGTGGACAACCTGAACAAGCTGACAGCCACATACACTTGCCAGCGAATGACTAGAATGGTTGTGTTTTACAACATCCTCGATGTGTCTGCATGTAATGGATTTGTGTTGTGGAGCCACATCCACCAAGGGTGGAACTCCTAAAAATCAAATCTGCATCAGTATCCTCCTCAGCCAGCCCTGCCTCAACACCAACCAGTACAGCTCCAACCCCAGTCAGGCCACCTGAATCGAAAAGAAAGAGCTGTCAGTTCTGCCCAAGCAGTAAGGACAGAAAGACACATGTATTGTGTTTCAACTGCAAGAAACATCTCTGCAAAGAACACAAAATGTGTCACTTCTTGCCACACATGCCTCTAAACACACACATACACAAGCATGTTCTTGCACACAGAGGCTTTTACTCTGATTTAGCTTTGTATTAGTTTTGGAACTAGTAACTGATTTCTGCTCATTTGATTTGCTTGATTGGTTGTTGTTTATTTGACCATGAGAATCTATATTTCGTGTCATGACCTGTTCTGCTTTTTCATTTTTTTCAGTTTATATTAAAGTTCTATTGCTGAAACAAATACTTTTTCGCCTTTTCTTGATGTAAATATCTATGGGTCGAAACTGACCCGTAACACCATAGATGTCACTTTAGTTATTAATTTTAAAATGAAAAATAAATAAAACCAATTTATTTAAGAGATGTGTTCTATAGCCCTCAGTAACAGCCAGGTAACACAGAAACCTTTTATTTACTAATATGATTCTCTTGAGGTTCGTTTGACCATTTTAAAAAAAATTGAAATCAAGGGGTATACTGACAAAAAAAAAGGCCCAGAGGCCAGCACCAAAAGTCATGGATAAGGAAGCCTAACAAGGTAACCAAGAGATGAGAAACAAACTGAATGATATCTTATTGTTTTTAGTGTATTTTATAGCTGATTTTATACATGGGTCAAAACCGACTCGTTAACATAAGAGATGATAATAGAAAGCTAACATAGGAGGAAGGATATAGAACTTGTTACTTTCTTTGTCAGGGTTGCCTGAAGGAGAACCCAAGTGCTGGACTTTTAGAATGGAGAAAGTGTGTTTATTTACAGAAAAAAACAGTGCCAACAATCCACGGTGTGTGCTCTCCCAATTCCCCGTGCTGTGATTCCTCATCGTGATGCATGGTACTGTTTCGTCCTCCTCGGTGCCTGTGTTCAACAGTGTGCTGCTCATTCCACGCGTTTCCGTAATCACCCTGGAAACAAGAGATGCCACAAAGAGTAGCGTTCCATCCACCGGCCGACAAAACACATTAACCATTCCAACAAGAGAGTAATAGAAAACACAACTATACGAGCTGAGCACTAACTGTATTTCTAGTTTAACAATCCCGTGCCGACTGCTGCTCCACTGCTCTCTTAAGTAGAGCTCCTTGATTAGGCAGATCGGCAACAGGTGAGTGATTATCACAGGTGTGGCTGGCTCCAAGGCAGGGACTCTCCAGGCCTGGTGGGGCAGCAAAACTGACACAACAACACACACAGGGAAACGAGGAACCAGGAGCAGATCACACCACAACCATAAATGATTAAGACGAATAAAACTCATAATATTCATTAAACTCAAAAATAACACATGATCCCCGGGTGACAGACCCAGGCCCATGACATTCTTTCATACTTTTTACTTGAAGTACCTGAGTACTTTCTCCCACACACTCACAAAAACTTGATAAACAGTCTTGTGATACAATTATTTTACCACTGCCTAATAAGATTGATTCAGGAAGCTTAAATAGTTATTTTTTTTATACTTTTTTGGCAGTCCTTCACAAAGAGCGAACATGCCATCTATTCTCTCCTGTTCTCCTCTTCATCTCTCAGCTGCGTGGTTCCTCATCCTCTTCCTCACACACTGCTGAGTTTGTCCTGGTGGATCATCAGGGGTGGAAAGCCTCCGTCTCATCAGCTCTCCCTCAGAGACACCACAGATGATCTGCAGCAGTGAGAGAGATAAGGGCAGGACAGACAGAAAGGTGACAGGCTCAGGTGGTATACACTACCACAAAAATAGCACAAGAGAAGGAGTATTTCCACATTTACTGTTTGTCTTATTAGGGATAGTAGACACAACGAAATTCCAGTTGGTACATAGACCAAATGTTTCACTCCTATGAACCACCTTTTTTTTTAACCTAATGAGTGAACTGCCTGCTCATTAAAACAAACGTTAAAGTCTGGTTTGCTTGACACCACCAAACAGAGTCAGCAAAATAACCGAGCTAACCAGTGCATGGAATCCTGAATCCTGCTTTTACCGAGACTTTAAGTGATATTCATCTATTTGAAAACCAGGTACCATTCACAACCCGTCTACATTATTCAGGTTGTTCTGTTTGTGGATATATAACTGACGTTAATAAAATCTTGACAATGTATGTAAGATTAAAGTCAAACTTTGAACGGCGTACATTCTAAAGTAAAGTCCTTAACCATTTCCCCATTGTAGGCCAATGCATGAAATTCTTGTATTTTTGCCAGTTATATTATGGAGCCGTTTGACCACCAAAGAGTCCCGAGAGTGATTTGTACGGATGTGTGTGAAACAATTTTACATCAACATCTGATTCATCAATGGGAACATTTGTTATGCAAACTGCAACAACACTGAAAACACAACAGAACATATGAAATATGAGCTGCAAAAATACAAGAATTTCATGCATTGGCCTACAATGGGGAAATGGTTTAATATGGTGGAGTACAGTAAAAATGTCAAATATCACTACTTTTCTCAAAAATGAAATGCTGGGATGACAGAATGCATGGTTTTATACTGCAGTGGAGGAGAGTTTAAAAAATGTGG
>VUQG01032655.1:18851-33929 GCA_015106755.1 Etia nguti | reverse complement strand
GTTTTTTTTATAGCTTAGCATTTTATTTGTTTGGTTTTTTTTTTTTAGCTTAGCTTGTTTTAATGGCTTAACTTTAACTTATAGATTAGCTTTTTCTTAAAAGGCTGTTTGGTCATTCTAAGCCTCTCTTATCACGTCCAAAACACCACATTTCAAGACACCAAGATGGCGATGGTGAAAATACTCATCTCATGCCTTGACTGAACCGATGGGTGGCTATGTCCATCTATTATATACAGTATGTGGTTCACACTGAGCCTGCCTGTTTGCATTTATTAACTTGCCTTAATTAAGTGGATTTTGTCTAAATTTTTAAGCACTTTGTATCTCTTTGAAGTCCTACACAAACGAATTGCTAGTATCAACAAAACATACATAGAATAACATTTCTAGATTGTGGCCTGAGTGATAGCATGAACTTCTAGTTAGCTCTTCTTTGATGGTAAATTTCTACAGAATGAGCTGATTTGTGAGTATGTAGGCTATCCAGTGTCCCTCCTGTCAGTAAAGTCATTACATTTCAAACAGACTGACTCCTGAATTGTTGGATAAAGTCAACAGAAGGATGCCTAAATTCCATCTCAGTATTTTCAAGCCGTGATTATTTCACACCATGCTGATGGGTGAAGAACTTGGACAGGAAACGTTACAGAAACTGAACCCTGCTCCTGAGCTACAGACTCATCTGGTCACCCAGCTGCTTTCTCTCATAATGGCTCGGTGGCTTTTGATGCTCACAAGCAATTTCCTACAGATGACTATCACATTACATCAAATTAAATTGCATTACCTCACACCCAGCGCAGAGGTTTATTTACTCAACAGATGGCGGCCTCATCCTGGGGAAATATGAAACGTGCCTCTTTGGATCCTGCAGGTTTGCTCATTTTTAATGGCTTTATTTATGAATTAAGAGTCAGGCCAGCTCACATGGCTACAGGTTGACACATAGAAATCAAAGCAGGATGTTGATCTTCACTAATTTTGTTTTGGTTTAAACAAGAAGAAATTTCTTGCAGTGTTTACTTTCTGGAAACAGCATGAGAGCTTAATCTAATAATTCATAAACATTTAAGCTGCGTTTTAAATAAACTGTGGGTAAACTACACCTGGTATATGAGCTGATCTGTGTGGGAAAACTGAGATTCAGTGAGTGGGAATGTGTTGCAGAAAAACACAGTCTGCGAGGAAGCATGATGCATGGCTGTTTCCTGTTTTCCTCCTGTGAATGGGCTCTTTGTTCCCTCCGCTCGGCTGCAGTCGCGCTGAACGTGTCTCTGAGGTATCCCGAGCCGAGACCTGGACTCTGTCTGAGAGGCTGCCGACACTGCCGGAGCAGATAAGGACAGAGGTGGCTGGTGCCAAGGAGGGAAATGGAAATAATGACCTCCTTATTATCGCCTTATTATCTGCTCTTTAGCCCGCTGGCTCCTTCGTTAGGCACAGCAGAGATGTATGGAGCAGCTGTGCAGGGCAGGAAGAGCCACAGTGACATGAGAGGTTTTCATTAAAACTACATTTTACCTTCTGACATTAGCTGAAGTTACAGGGAAATTTAAAATTTGCTGTTTAAACAGTCTCATTAAGGAGACCTGTCCTTGCTTCTGAGGTCAGGAAGTGAGTCCCTATGATGTAAATCATTACATTTAATCATGAAGACCTAGTTTAAGGGAGTTTAGGTTTAGAATAAGGGTTGGGGTAAGTCTCCGGGAAATTAATGTGACATTTTTAAATCAGTTTTCACCAAGTTTCAACTTCCAGAGCTGAAAAATGAATCCAGCAAGTTCATAATTGCAATTCCTCTAGTGTCCAGTTCAGGTTGCTTCCAAAAGTGAGTCCATCCCCACAGACCAACGTCCCACTTTACAGCAGAAATAAACATGTTTAAAGCCTCCTGCAAAGAATGGTTTTGGTCTCTGCAGCTAATTTCCCCTTTCCTAACAACTCCAGTTTTGTTCAACACATCGTTTTGAATTTTGTTAGGGATTATAGTTAGAGGTGTGGCTACTAGTTGTCTGCTAGGCCTCACCTAAAAGATGTACCTTATAATATTATGGCACAGAAATTTTGCATTGAAATTGTTCTGATCAGACTGGGGCAACCTCAGGTACTAAAACCGTGAATTTCCTTTGATGGCCACTTTGTTTTGCCTAATGAATTTGGAGGGAATGATCAGCACCTAAAACTCATTTATTGGTAAAAAAAAAAAAAAAAGGTTTAATGGATGAAAAACATTGTGTAACCCAGTGCTCCTGTGTCCTGTGCTTTTACTTTCCATCCTAATGTAATTCCATTCTATTTTGCTTCCCTTTGTAGTCTTTTGAAAATATTTTGCATTTCTTTGTAGTAATTTTCTGCCGCTTTGTCTGTGTTCATTTTGTGTCCCTTTATTAGTCTATTGTAGATATCTTGGAAAGCTTTGCATGCCTTTGTGGCCATGTTTGTGATCGCTTCGATAGTTTTGCATCTGTTGACATTCATTTTGTATTCTTTCATAATAGTTTTGATATCCTTGGCAGTAAATTTTGTGTCCCATAGTTTGTGTTTTCCTTCCTGTTGTTATGTTTTGTTCACTTGTGCTCATTTTGCTTCCCTTATTAGTCTTTAACAAGTGACAACTTGATGTTGTTTTGAATCTCTGTGTTTATTTCGCATGTCTCTGTGGTAATTTTTAGTTCTTTTGTAGTTATTTTGTGCCCTTTGGCTGTTTTATTGTGTGCCTTTGTTATTGTTTTCCGTCCTTTTGTAGTTGTTTCGTGTCTGCGCCTACTCATTTTGCTTCCTTTTTTGGCTTTCTTGAAGATGTTCTGAATTACGTTATGGTATTTTTTTTTCTCTTTCCAGTTGTTTTGCATCCCTTCATAGTACTCTTGCCTTTCTCTGTGCTTTATTTACATCTGTTTGTAGTAATTTTAAATCTTTTTGTTGTCATTTTGCATCAACTCACAATAATTTTAAGTCGTGATTGTTTTGAACCCATGTGTAGTTATTTTGGATTGCTTTTTGATTATTCAGCAGCTATTTTTTGTTATTTTGTGTTTCATGTCAGGAAGAGAAGTTAAGTGCTGGCCTCTTGAACACTTGGATTTTGTGTTTTTGCTTTTTATATCTGCTCAGTAGAACACCCATGTTGCTTGCCTGTGACGGCTCTGTGAGGATATAATAGGGTACTGCCCTTGGCTAAATATAACATGCTAACATTTACACATGAAACTGTATATGGAAATGAAACGGATGCGTCGGTGTGAGGACTTTATTTAAAAGCAGTCCATTTACCCAACTTTATTAAAATTTAACACTGAAACAGTGTGAAAGAGTGAATCTTTAAACATTCAGGCTTCTCAGAGGATGAACCTTTATGACTTCACACCCACTAAAAACCAAAAAAAGAAAAAAAGCCCTTTGATGTTTTCATGTGTAAGAAGCAATGCAACCTCCAGGGGGCACCAGCGGGGTTCTAGCCTGGTATATTTTGTCTTTATCGTCCATGTGTGCGTGTAAGTGTGTGTGAACAAGGTTAGGGAGTGCTGGCCACCGGGTGCAGCTCCTGCGTCAACAAATGACTCTAAAGCTATTCTCAGCACCGTGTCCTCATTAAAACATTCCCCAAAGTGCCCCTCCGTTAAAACGCCCTTGGCTTCGTGTTTAGGTGTCTAATTAGGGTCCTTGCCTCAGCCGTGGTCCTGGCTTGTGTGTCAGTTTAATGAGGCAATTAGGGATATTAGAGATATTGTATCTGGACCAGAGATTTGAGGGGAACTGGGAAGTGTAGTGCAGGCTGTGGGGGCAGTGGGAGGACAGAGGTGTAGAGTTGCAGGCGTGTTGGTGCAGGCTCCAGCAATGACCCACTGGAAAAAAGAAGAAAAAGTTAATTAAAGAAAAGTTTAAGAGGGAAACACTAGTTCATGGAGCTTCTGTGGATAATTATGTGGAAAGTACAGTAGCTACTGCAAATCTGAGGCTTTAAATGGTTCACAGGGACTTCTGATTTGACCTTTTTCCTTTTAAGTGCTTCATAACAGTATGTAATGAACAGGCTACAACAAAGAGGTTCTGCCATCTTAAAGGGGAGCTCTTATGTTCATTTCCAGATACGTATTTTTATTCATGGACTCTATTACAGTAGCTTTGCATAACTCACAGTTCAAATTAATCCTTCACAGTTTAAAATGCATCCTCTATCTGTCAGCTCCTCCCAGCAGGAGTGGGTGGGGCTTTTACAATAGCCATATTAGGAACATCCCCCTCTTGCTGACATCATATGGTCCCAGGGATTTAAAAAAAAAAGACATAAACTGACTGTTTAGAACAGTCTGCTGAACCTTTAACTGACAGGGATCACATGTGCATGCACTGGCCTCATTATTTTAAACTTTAAAATCCTTTAATATACTATTTTAATAAGCTAATAATCTTCACTAATGTCTGATATTCATGTTTTTGGAGAACATTATATCTATACTGTGAATAGCTGCGTACATTCAAGCTGCATTAGTCATTTTTCGGCCACTGGGTGGCAAGAAAACATTCATGAGGGGCTTAAACATGGATCAGATTATATTAGGATCATTCTATCTCAAATCCACCAAACTTTACATTTCCTGTTGTAAAACAGAAATTTTAGCTTCATACATCAAATATAAAATCATCAATCATCAAAAAATCATCAAAATCATCAAAATATATTTTCTTTGATAAATGGTCCGTTGGCCAATTTTCCTTTTTTTTTTGCGGTGAAATTTGCGGTAATGTTTGAACATGAATATCTCAAAAACCATTAAAGATAAAAGCCTGGATTTTTAACAGGCATTTCTTCTGCATCTTAAAAGTTACATTTCACAGGAATCATTATAAAGATTCAAATTTTTTACCTCAAAATTTTTATGCAAATCAGAGAAACTCGAGCAGAAGGCTCAGTTGATTTGAGACGGAATGACCCATTAAGGAATATAAAGCTGTTATCAGAGTTTTCAGTCATCATCAAGAAATGAAGAAAACCAGTTTCCATGCTACATGTTTGTAACTGTTACAAATAACACTTCTGGTCTCTGTGATACTTATATCGCTCACTACAAATGGTCACTTGGTTAGATTTAGTTGAGGGTTGGAGGTAGGGTAATGCAATGTGGCAATGTAAAATCTTTAGCTCTGCGGCAAGCAGCAATCATCTCTTGTCCAAATGTGGTCACATCTGGCTGACAATAAACCCCAAAATGAGAATGCTGAGGTTTCAAAATGGCTCCAGAAATCAATATGTTTCAACGGAGGCTACTCCTGTCTTTATACTTTGTGAGCAGTTTCTGCTTTCCTTTTTGACCTGTTTTATTTTTCCGTTGTTCTTTAGTGAGATCTGTGTTGATGAGGGTAATGAAATTGAGCCAATCCATAAATGAGCCAAAAAGTCCAAAACACTGAGCTAAAGACACTAAAGGGCTCAGAAAAAATGTAAAACATGGGTTACTGTAGTTTTAAATCACTGTATTTTATAAAGAAACAGCCTTCAAACAGATTGGATGATGTCCTCCTGCAGATCATCTGCACACTTTGACCTGTGAGTTTGCTGGAGGTGAAACAGGGCACAGGTCTGTGTAAGTGGAGGAAGTACGTTACCTCTAAGTTTGCCTCCATGTGTGCAGGTTTCTGAGTCACTGTGAGAGCCGAGTGCCGTGCTGCAAATTGCATCTGTTCCTAATTACAGAGTGCTAATGAAAGCCTGTACTCCTGGTGGGCCTACTGAGGACCGGCTTGGCACCTCGCCTCCGCCCCTCCAAGGAGGCAAGCGACTGACGGCACATGCAGTCGTAAACAAAGTGAAGAACATACAGTGCGTGCCGAAGACTGATGAAGACGCAAATGTGACGGGCAGCAGCTGATTGTTGAAGGACAGATGCCGTCCTCCTCTGGTTGTCGCTGCGTGGCTCGTCTTCGTCATCTCCGGCAGATCTCTATAATAAGTCCAGATTAGATTAGTGTTCTGACTGCAGTTGACAGCAGCCATAACTCAAGCTGCTAAACTAGTTTAAAGCTTTTCAAACCTATTCATCAACGTTAGAGACCACGTTGACAACTTTTGGTTTGATTGAAAACAGAATGATGTGAAACAGGAAACCCTGTTTTGTGGTTGTTTTGCATCTTTCATCATTTTATTTGTGCATATTTTTGTAATCTGTGCATTTTTGAAGATATTTCGTGCTTGTTGTTCTCATTTTACACCCCTCTTGTAGTCTTTTTGTATAATTTTGTGCTTTATTTTTTAAATTTCTTTGTTTTGTGGTTTGTACTGGGGACCTTTGCTTTTGCTTTCCATCACATTTAAGACATTTTTGTCTCACTTGTGCTCTTTTTTCTTTATTTTATGAAGTTTTATAACTCCTGAAGATGGTTGTTTTTATTTTAAGTATTTTGGCGGTTATTTTGAGGCTCTTTGTAGTCGTTTTGTGCCCTTTTGTGGTCACTCTATCTGTTTCTGTCCAGTGGGATGCACTACAAATGAAATTCAACAAGGTTGAGCCTTTCACACAGAATGATCCCTATGAGCACCATCTACTCCAATCAGAGATGTTATCAGATGATGATGATGGCACTTCCAGCTGATTTCAAACTGAATTTAGAACATTACCTGCTCCCAACCAGCATAAGTTACCATGGTGATTTAGCCAGGTATGAAAAGGACGACTTTTGTGACTGAAAACTCAGGTTTTAAGCTTGACATAACTCACTAAGTCTGGGTTTAATCTGGGTTTGCAGAACAGCTATCGGGTGTAATTTTGCTTCCATTTGAAGTCTGTTGTAAATTTTTTGTTGAATCTCTTAAAGGTAATGCTGTGTCCCTTTATTATTGCTTCTTGTCCAGTTGAAGTTGTATTGTGCCTGTTTCTTTTGTTGTTGTTATGTTTTGTTTACTCAAGCTCATTTTGCTTCCATTTGTATTCTTTTGTAGATCGCTTTGCATTTGTTTTGCATCCCTTCAGAATCATTTTGCATCTCTTTGTAGTCATTTTGAGTCTTTTCGTTGTCACTGAGTCAATGTGATCTTTTTGTGCCTATCTGAAATCTCCCTGTGGTTGTTTTGCATCTCTTTGTGGTCAGTTTGAGGACTTTTGTAGTTGTTTTGTTCCCTTTTGTTGTTTTATTGTGCACCTTTGTTACTGCTTTCCATCCTGTTGTATGTACTCATTTTGTTTCCTTTTGTAGCTCTCTTTAAGATGTTCTGAATGCCTTTGTGGTATTTTTTTGCAGTTATTTTGTACCCCCTCATAGCACTTTTGTCTCCCCTTTTACTTGATTTACATCTGTTTATAGTCATTTTGAAACTGTTTTTTGTCATTTTGCATCCACTTGCAATAATTTTGAATCCAGTTATGGTTGTTTTGCATCCCTATGTAGTTATTTTGAATCACATTGTGGATGTTTTTTGCCCCTTTGTATTTTAACAGTTACTTCTGTGAGACGCTCTGGCCTCATGACCTCTTGGACCCTGATGTTTTTGCTCCTTATTCCTGTTCAGTAGACCATCCATGCTGTCCATGACGACTCTGTGTAATGAGGCACTTCTCTCAGCTAAATCTAACCTGTTCGTATTTGCACATAATACTACATAAGGTGTTAGGATTTTCTTCAGAGGAAGGTAGGGTGATATATTGTCTCCTCCTGAGAAGAGATGATGCAGAAGTCATCACTTATTCCTGTCACTTCTAATTATTTCTGGTTTACTTTACATTTCAGTAAGGCTTCTTTCTCTTTCAAGTGTTTCTTCAAGTTCGAGATCTGCCTGAAGGTCACATTTTAAAGAGTACCTATACGACGTGGCTGCAGCAGATGGTACAGCAGTATATTTTTCTATGTTATCAGGCTCTTGATCGTAATCTGCATATGGTGTTTAGCTATCGATATCTCCTTTATACAAGGTCACCTGAGCCCGCTGCCTCACTCCAAGCTTTATGTGTTTGAGTTTAAGTCAGAAGAAGCCATGCACACACATTATACTTAAGTGTAATGTTTGAACTTGCTTCTCTTTCCTTTTTTTTCAAGGGGAAGCCTCTATTTATCCTCATTTCCTTCCTTTTTATTATGAGAAGTATCTGGAAGGTTTGCTCTGGGAGGTTGGGTGTAAAACTCAAGCAGGGACCCTCAATGTTACTAATTCATTTACAGATTTAATTAGATGGATGGAGCCCTTGCCGTTATTAAAACAGGGAGGGAGAGGATGTTGCCAGCACTACAGGACTTTTTAATTACAACTCCACATCCCTGCTTGCTGACGTCTGGGGAACCAGTTAATTAAAATCCTCATTATTTTACTTTTAATTAGTTCCCCCCTCTTTTGTTTCCTTGCACCATATGGCAATGTTCTGTGGTCAAATCAACTTAATTGAGCTAATTAAGTTGATCAGTTTAATTATTCAAAGTACTCTGATTGGATGGAATTACCGTCCCAACCCCCCTCCCTCTGTCACCTACCAAAACATGTCTGCATCAGACTCAAATTCACATCATATCCATTTGATATCATACCAACTGTTAGAGCTGTGGCTGTAAATTTATCAGCACGATTTCTTCAAGTCTTTAAAAACTCACAAGTTCATGGACTCACAGTATCCTGAACACCAAATATCCATATCAAGTAATCCAAACCATGGGCAGCTTATTAATGACTAACCTCATGATGTGGATGGATTATCTCAGAGGTCTGCCTCTGCCCATAGAGGACCTTCAGCATCAACTTTTCCTGAGAACATTTTAACGCTCATTTGAGTCCTTGTGTAGTTTGCATCCTTTTCTACTTCTGTTGTGTCTCCTGATTTTTTTGCTTTCCATTCCTTTGTGCTTATTTTTCTTACTTTTGTGCATGTTTTGTGTCTTTTTGTGGTTGTTTTGCATCCTTTCATAATCGTTTTGCATCACTTTGCTGGCCCATGGGCCATCAAACATTAAAGTACTTCCAAATAAACATCAACACAAAAGCTGTAAAAAGAGGAGCACCCACACTTTTTTAGATACAACTCCATCATTTTGGCATCAACTGACTCTCCTTGATCTGCTTTGTGTGCTCAATGAACTCCAGGTAGCAGGGATTAAACCAGGTCTGAATGCACTGAACCAAGGCCCTCTCGCCTTCATCCTCCATGACACTGGTAGAGAAACACGAGACAGGAAGGTGTGGAATTCATGTTTTAACCATCAGTGGTACCTCAGTGTTTGTTTGCTTTCAAATTTTGTGTTAAGTTTTCTTTTTGGTTGGTTCAAATAGGTTAAAAGTCTACAAAAGAGGGATAGACCAAGACTTTAATCTGACCACATACCCTAGGTGAGTCGCTGTTGACCTGGTGGATGCTAAGAGCTTAAGCAGCGTTGAACTTCATGGTGATCCGTCCAGTTTCCTTGAGACATTTCTGACTGACTAACCAGCGAATCCACAGTGTCACTCTGCTTTAGTGGCAAAGATACAATTAGCTTGAGTGGCTGTGACATCAGTGGAGACCTACTGCTGAGTCCATGTTTGGTGTACTCATCACACGGCTCTAAACTCTGTGTACAATATGTGCAGAAACCTCCTGAGGGTGGCACTTTTCACTGATGCAGGAAGTTCCGCATATGGCACCAAAACACTGACGCTCTTCACTTCTGTTACAGTCTGCCAGCACTCACCTGATTCAGTTTAGAGCAGGTGTTCATGAGAAAACATCAAATTATCTTCATTTCCTTATTTATTAACCATCATTGCTTGCTTGTTGGTGCTTGAATGGACTCTCAGCGGATGATTCAGACAGCTCAATGGTTTGTGAGTTAACTTCTGGAGCTCACTGTGAGATTATTGTCATCACTATTTGTTTATTCATCAGCCAGATTGCACAGAAACTATCAAACTCTGTGAAAATGGTGAGCAAAGAAGGAACCTTTAAATCCATTTTCTTTAAATGTTCAAAATGGAACACCAACCTTAGCAAGACGAAGTCCCATTTAAGTTTGGAGCTGCAGTCTTCTGGTTGTAATTATAGGACCTTGTCAAAGACACTCGTGTCTTTAAACCTTTTCTTCCTTATGCAACTCACTTTAATGCATTCCAGACTTTGAAACCAGCCCTCATTTTGACATAATCATTGTTTGCATTATCTCCCATCACCGATCAGGTCTTAAAGGGTCAGTCTGACAATATTCCAGTTTTATTTTACAGTCCAGTATTAGTTTCATTGCCAATAAAAAAAAAAAGATTGAGTATTTCAGTGTGTGAGTAAACATGTATGCTGTGTTAACCTCAAAGGCTCCAGTGTGACCAGCTGAGCAGGTCCTGATTTTGACTTCAGTTCTCTTTCAAACATGAACTAGAAAAGCCATCTACCATCACTTTATTGAGACCCTGAGTCCTTCAAACAGTTTCTGTTCTCCAGGAAAGTTCCTGCTGCGGAAATTCATCCTACTGCTTATGAAATTATTCAACATGTTTCTCTAATATTTCATCTCGAAGTGGCTCACGGAGCTATATGATAGGTTTGTTACACCGCAGGACTGGACACCGATTTCCTTCATTTATTTATTTTTTTTAATCAAGCCTTTTTATATGTCTCCTTTTCATATTTCTGTGTTTATAGTGAACATTAATAAACTCTGTGTGAGTGAATATAAAGCCTAGGAGGAGAGTCATGTAACAGCATGGGCAGCTTTCAGTTTGGTGACTTCACACGGTCGTGATGAAGGCAGCCTGACGTGCTTAGCCTGTCTGTGCTGATAGGAAATCAATTATTTACTCCACGTCTGTGATCTTGAAAAGCATAAGACAAATTCATTAATGCATGCAAATGAGTTTAATTGCAATTATCTCCATATCTTTATAAGGAAAGAGGGGGGTCTCCCAACCTCCCTCCATGGTGCGAGTTCCATGCCGGCCTCGAGCCAATCAAGCCTCATCTGCATCTCGCTAATTAGCCCAACGAATTCAAGAACCAATTAGCAGCACTGCAAAGATGTGAGACGAGGAGAATGAAAGTTTTCAGAGGGTATGACTTACATTTGTCCTCGTATTACACCACACACATGAAGAACGAAGCATGTTCCAGTGCTGAGAAGCAATTTTATGTTTCTTTAATCCTCCTCTCCTTATGCTTCTGTTACACTTTAGGCAACAGACACTTCATCATATTATGGGCACAAATCACCAAAGACTTTGGCAGAAATTGTGTTTTTTTGTTGACTCGTTAAACAAAACACAAACTTTTGGTGATTTCTTTGCACCGAGCAGGATTAGATTTGATCAAACAGTGTTTTAGTTTACATTTTAACTTTATTTTAAAGCTAAATGTTTCTATTCTCAACATATCGCCACTTTTCATGAATCTCCCGGGCAGATTTCTTGGGGAAAATGGAGAAACAATGGGATCTTTGTCCACAGATACAGGATTACCGGTGAGGCACTGCAGTAATCAGCGCTACGCCTACTTCTGCCCACCACCCAGATTAGCCACAGTAAGAAAAATGTGCTGCTGAATAACACCAGAAGCATGCTGGAGAGTGGGATTTGGAGGAATTAAAGGGAACCTTCTCTGCTTCCAACTCTCCTGTTTTTATTCTTGAACTCTTCTCACAGACTGTATATAAAGGATGAACGAAGCCACCACAACACAGTGAAGTCCTTCTGAGAAGCCTCAATCTACAGACTTCTTTGTAGCCATCTTGGTGTTCTGAAACCAGCCCTTGAACATAGCCTGGTTCATCATGAATTAATGAAACTAACAACTGAGACCATGAACGCATCAGGGAAGTGTTCACTGAAGTCATAGATCAAGAGAGGAGTAGGGTCATTTTCGCACAGCCTTCAAGGGAGTTGCCCCCTGCTGGCCATTGGAAAGAGTGCATGTTTAAGGAAACTAACATCTTTGATATACAGTATATGTTTGTATCAAAATCATTCACTTTTCCACTAGTCGCTGTCACACAATCAAAGCTAAATCAATAAATGATTTAATACTAATATTATTTTTTATAATAAATACCATCCATCCATCCATCCGCTCTCTCCAGGTCTTCTAGGAGGACACTAAGGAGTTTCCAGGTCAGCTGAAAGATGTAATCTCCTTAGTGTCTTCTGGGTCTGCCCTGGAGCCTCCTCCCAGTTGGAAATGCCTGAAACACCTCACCTGGTCCTGGTCCTGGTCCTGGTTTTGATGTGGAGCAGTAGCGGCTCTACTCTAAACCCCTCCTGAATGACCGAGCTCCCAGCCCTCATTTTGGTTGCTTTTATTGTGATGTCATTCTTCTGGTGACAACCTAAAGCTCATGGTCATGTTGACAGCGAGAATGTAATGAAACAGATTCACTTTTACACTCTTTACCACTGAAATAGTGTCCCCACGTCACACCAATCCTGTTGTCAGTCTCCTGCTCAGTGCTCCCCTTGTTCGAGAAAAACACCCTGAGATACTTGAAGTCCTTAACTTTAGCCTGGACTGGGCACTCCACCGTTTTCTGACTCAGACTTGGAAGTGCTGGTTCCCATCTGTCAACTAAATGAACTGCTTTCTTTCCTCTTGTTTGTATATACACAATACTGGGAGCACACTTTACTGTACTAGAACAACTTTGCATTAATTCTGTTTGAGCTCCCTCCCCCCTCTCCTTTAAAGCCAACTTTCCTCTCATTGGCTACCCCTCATAAAATAAAAGTGGGTGGGACTTCTTTCTGCCTGTGAGGACCACATTAAAAACATCGCCTCCCTATTACTTGCAAATGTTAATGCTTAGTATTATTTAAACAGGTGTATTATAAACATGTTTATCCTCCATATATAGTAGGCTGTAAGCATGTTTATTCCTAGTTAAAGCTAAACATTGTAACATCACAGTCTATGGGGACTGACTCACTTTTGAACCTCAAGTAGTCATTTGAGGAACTGCAGCTTTATCTTCAGCCCGAGAGGTTGGAACCTGGATAAAACATGAAGATACCACTAAATCTTAAATTCAGTTTTGAAATAAGAGAAAGAGGCTTCTCGTGTTAGAAACTTTAATTTAACATTGTCCTCTGCGACCTTAACATCAAAAGTTTAAAATAATATTCCTCTTTTTTGAGCCTCTGTCCAAAATAAGCTTTTCAACTCCTCATTTAAGCCAGCCTCCCTTGTAATTGGAAGTGGGTGGGACTTGTGTGTTCCTCTCACTGACATCATTAAGATCCAAGAGGAGAAAAAATTTAATAAACTCTGTGTTCATTACATTAAAGCCTGAGCTTTTGGCTCACGTGGATTACTTGTTCACACACTGACCTTGTTATTTGAAACTTTAGCCATCTTTATTGGGAACACACATCACTGAAACAGGATATATATGAGAGGAAAAAAACACAATCCCACATGCTGTATTTTATATTTTTTGTGATAAGAAGCTACAGCCTGACTACGTTAAACAGGATTGAGGTTGAATCAGGAGAAACTGGTGAGACTCCGGGCTTACAGCAGAGTCATGAGTGAAAAACCAGAGGAATGCACTCACCCTCCATCATTATGAAAGAGCTCTCTGAATCACCACCATTAAAAGCCTCATTGTTGCTGTGAATGTGAAGCTAATTGGACTAACCCTGTGAGAGGGAGCTGCCGACTTCTCCGGGCCCCGTTAATTTGAGGAGTCGCAGCTGGCTACTCATGTGTGCTTCTGCCCATTCTGTGTGCCTCACTTTCAGCCTTTAATTTAGCTCCACAGAAAGCTGCATAAAACAATACAGGGGGGAAAAAAGGGGGACGAGAGATCCCAAAATTAGCTTGGAAGAGATGATCTTGTAGTTTCCATGCCAAAAAGATTTAAAAAGGCTAATTTAAAGGCACCCTTCATGCCAGAAAGCAATCAGAGCCCAGAGCCTGGAAGGATCAGAGAGCATGTAAAAAAAGTTTTAATTTGAAGGGACACAGAAAAGAGGAATCCGAACGTTTTTATGGCTGAAAACAATGCAAGTCTTTGCTCTTGTATTTTATTTTTTTATTTTGTTTCAGACAACTATGGAGACCACAAACTGCTGGCTGCCTGGAGCCCACAGGAAAAAACAACCCTCCCTTTTAATTAGACCAGCTCACCAGATTAGGCCTCATTAGGCTGCAACACTGGAGTGCAGCTAAAGCCCGCGTAGGCCTCCAGCGCATCCCACTTTAATTGCTTCTGTAATGGCCTCGGCTCAGGCCTTTGAAATCCCATTCCTGTGGGTAATCAGCCATGTTTGTCTGAGAACCACAAGCGTTTCTCCCCTACTTACCCCTCAGTCTCAGGCAGCCAGAGCTAGCTCTTTAGCCCAATCACACACTTGTCACATGTGAGTCGAATGACTGAATTATTATTATTATTATTATTAGTTCTTCTGAAAGAACTCCAAATACTCAAGAATCAACAGAGAAACGATGGTTCGTACTGCAGCAGAGAGAATGTCAGCTCAATGAAAACACGTCAGTATAAAGAGTAAAAATGTGAACAGTACTGCAAACATTTAAACTGCACAGTATACGTCACTGCTGCTGAGTAATCTTTCCAAACACGGTTACTGCATGAAGCTTAAACATGTTCCATATGATACTTCTTTCATACAGCATCCTAGGAAAAAGGTACATCATGGGTGCTGCTGTGCTACGCCCTGTAGCAGCTGTGCTCCTATTTGATCTAAGAGAGATTTCTACCTGGGTAGAAATGATTACGTTTCCAGAATCTGGACTTTGTTGCTTCGTTTAGCTTATGTACTGAGAAAAAGTTGAACTTTAGCTGCTGCTAGCCAATCAAACTACAGCATATAAAAAATATCTACAGAGTGCGTGAGGATAACTGTTTGTGCAGTTTGACATTAAAAACAAAGAACTCACTGAAGCTTGGTTAGGCTGCTTTGTGATCATGCCAGCAAACATATTGCCCAACCACTTCTGAAGGGCTGCCCTTCAGAAACAGAAGGTCAGGACTGCAGGTCGATGGAGCTTCTGTGGCTGAGGCGGCCATATTAGGGATATTCTCCCTCTGACATCACACAGATCCAAGAGTAGAAAAACCTGTCTGAAACTGAGTATTGAGTATTTTAGCTCCTCCCATCCTTCTGTTGTCCCACGTAAACAGATGTAG
>VUQG01032655.1:0-18831 GCA_015106755.1 Etia nguti | reverse complement strand
AAGGTGTAACCAGCAAGTCGGTTGCTTCTATGCTCACAGCCAGAGCTAAATCATATAGATCCAAGAGTAGAAAAACCTGTCTGAAACTGAGTATTGAGTATTTTAGCTCCTCCCATCCTTCTGTTGTCCCACGTAAACAGATGTAGGTGGAGCTGATTCCATTTTTATGACGTTACAAAGATCCTAGAGCGGTAAAACCTGTCTGAAACTGAGTATTTGGAGCAGCCTGAAGCCTAAATTATCTTATTTTGGTCCTTAGTGCAGCCTCGCTCAAACAAGTCCACCCTTTCAACTTTTTCTGATTGGCTGAACCATGTACAGAGAAGTGCAAACATTATATGAGATAAATATCAAAGTCTGCTTTAGAGAATATATTGGTATAAATACAGTTTCCTAAATCAATAAAGGAGGTTAGCATTTTTACTTCATTGTTATCATGTTTACTGGAGATGAGGGAACAAAATTAGAAAATGAAACCGTGGCACAGATTGTGGTTACCTCAGACTGTCAGATGAGTCTTTAATCAAATAATGAGTCTCAGTTGTTTTAATAATCGCCATCGGCACACGGAGACAGGTGGAATCAACTTTAGCGCACTATAACTTTATCCTACAATGGTTCACATGGTAAAGCTTCCACAGCACTAATGCCATCAGTACAACAACAACAACACAAACATTGTTTTTCTAGAAGAATATTACCTTCACACTCTTAATTCTTCTTAGTAGAAGGAAAAGTTGGACTTGACCACTGACATGTCACCCACTGTTGTAGCTTTAACTTTATCATTCTTTGGCCTCCGCCATGTTGGTTTTCTGGATCTGGAAGTGACCATATTTGGATGAGAAGGTGGCGTGCCAAGTTACCAGCTAAAAGTGAGCAAGCCAGTTATTTTAAGCCTCAATAAAATCCAAACAGGTGAGTTATAAACAAATGAACCCCACCGTACACCTGTTATAAAGGAGGAAGCCGCTTCAAAGTTGGACATTATAACATGGGAGTGTATAGGGAATGACTCACCTTGGGAGCCAGGAACTGCACATATGCATAAGCTGATGTTTTATTCCACAACAGAAACTTGCCTCAGTGATAGTAGCTTCTCCCTGAGAACAGGGAGAATTAAAAATCAAGGCCAGTCTTTAATAAAGTTAGTTAAATAAAGGGTCTGGCCTCGTTTTTGACACTACAGTCAAAAGACGACTGTTCTTTGTTTCCATTTGTAGTCATATATATTTATGGCAGTACATCTCCCTTCACATACAGAACAGAGTGGGTATCAATGAGAGCAGATATGACACTGAAAAAGTCAGTGTCATATCGGCATTAGAAAGAGAAGCTCAGGTGGAGGTGGGTTGCAAAGCAGCTTGCACAGGCTAAAACAGGTCATACAGAGTCACTGATATGAGACATTCGGAGGAGAACGAAGTGATTTAACTGGGAAAAGGCAGTCTTAAAATTCATGGAGAAATCAATTCTCCTGTCTGTGACAGGAACACTGCCACTAGTCAGCAATTTCTCTTCATTAACTTGCTAAAATTTGAATGTTTCACAGAGAAGTACACGTCTTTAAGTCAGTACAGATGTGATGGTGTCCAGGTGTCTCTCAGCGCGTCGAAGGAAACGTCGAGTAGCTAAAATGACGACAACAGACCCAAACGAGTTTTACTCAAATATGGTCAAATATAGTTCACCTCCTGCAGGAGTCACATTGCTTTCAGTGTCTCCTCCTCATTCAGTGTCCACAGTAACTGGCTGGCTGGGAAAAGGCGATTCCATTAAAATCACACAAACGGGACAGTTCCACTTTTCCTCTTTCAGCCAGGCCACAGCTAATCAGCGAAATCCCAAAAGCACTCCTTCAGATTTTACTCCTTGCCATCTTCTGAGTCTCTGTTGGGAAGTTAAAATCTGAACCAGTGGCAGAAGTCCACGAGATCAGAGGGAGGTTGACCAGCGGCGGGATTTACAGCGAGGGGGAGAAGGTGAAGAGGAGAAAGGTGGGGGAGAAGGCACACATTTGGTTGTCCATCCTCTTCCTCAGCAGACCTGTGGACAGTAAAGAGAAGAAGTTATAAACCGAACCAACCACCAGCTTGGATAAACATCCATGAGTCTGCGTTAAAGTTAAACTGACTGGAAAACAAAACAAAATTCCAATCCACTGGATCGGTCTGTTTCATTTTCATTAAGAACTCTTTTTATCTGCATGCTGTTAGTCCACATAAACTACTTCCAGGTGCAAACACCACATTTTGAATCATCTCCAGATCTTCTCCCTACCACGGAGAAACAATGAAAATTACTCTCAGCTGCTGATGAAGCAACTTTTGACTGAACTATCAAATTCCATTTAAGCCTCTGAAAAAAGGGGGACAGAGCATAAAAATACTCGCCAATTCATCAGCGGTTTATCTCATATTTTTGCTTCAAGAAAATCTCCCTGAATGAAAATGATGTCACTGTCCAAAAAAAAATCTGAGTCCAGAAACTGCCTCTTACCTTCTGGTCAGACATGATGCTGTTCCCCTGCAATGGAGTAGAGTGTCCGCCGAGCAGGCCTCCTCCCGGCCGGTCGTGCTCGCAGAAGATCGTTCCGTTGACATAGTGGAAGCGATCGCCGGGAACCAGGCGGTTCCTGCATGTCGCACACGTGAAACACTAAAGAAATACAAATAAATTGGATCAAAAGTTTCACCGGTCTGAAAAGATGAAAACATGTGAGGTTGACAACGCTGGACTGGTAGAAGATCACGCTCACCTTCAGGTGGTAAACGCTGCCTTGTGCTCGCATCACCATCTCGCTGGCAGGTATAGACTGTCCACAAGCGCTGCAGGCTCCACTGTGTCCAAACAGCCTGCACATGAAACCAAATAGTTCTGCATCAGCACAACAGTCATAACGCAGATGTCCTGGGTTCTAAAATCCCATCTCTATTATTTCAGGTACCTGTGAAATGATGAAATGTTAGGACATCAGCTCAGGGCTGGTTTCAGTGTGAATGCCACCAAATACGTCCCTATTCACCCACTTTAATCTTCAGTGGGGTAGACCAGTGAAGCTGCCTTATCTGTGACTGTACGGAAGTTTAACTGCACATTTAATCCTGAAGATATCTTAATGCCAGAAAAAAAGGTGCAATCACAGCAGTAAGTGTCAGTTTTTCTACATGCTGATGTAGTAAATAAAAGAAATCTCTCAGATGACTCTTTGGGCTTCAAGTGTAAGAAATAATGTGTAAAATGACAGAAAAGATTGTCCCGTAGTTATTATAAAACTGAAGGTTTTACTGTAGACCCCTTGTAAAAGACAGATGCTTCTTTAGATTGTAAAAACAGGAACTTTCTGTTATTTAACTGTTTATCTGTTGCTAAGGTGTAGTCTACATGGCCATGGAGGTCTTTAATGGTGTAAAACTTATGAAAATACAATCAAGTCTAAAATCTATGGCCTCCTTCACATTTTCAAAAGCAGTTCAGCAGGTCGGATTGGAGTCTTTGTGAGGCAGAATCTGGCTCCCAGGCCTTATGTTTGACACCCCTGCCTTATATAAACACAGCATGTTCGGACCACTGAAGCCTGGGCAGAAGGGTAATAACAAAAGTTTGTGATTAAAGCTGTAAATAGTTTTAAGTCTTCATGCATCAGTTATATATAGTCTGTATTTAGCACCCATAAAAGGTCCAATGAGAGGGTATCGGCTCCGGGTTGTTTCAGTGTGGCGGCACGCAGCAGCCGGTCCTCATCAGTCTGAACCTGGAGGAAGGTCAGCGCCTGTGTTGAACCTTTAAAGGAAGCTGCTGTCATCATTAAAGCTGCACGTGAAACCCTGCGATACTCACTTGACCACTTTGGCGTCTCTCTCTCTTTCTCCCTCTTTCTTTGTCTTCCCCTTTCAATGACTCCACAGAGTAATGAATTTTTTATCTTAATCCAAACAGTCATTTAATGAGTGTGCCTGAGAGGATCCCTGTCCTCCTTAATTAACCCTCAGACACACACACACACACTCCTCCTGAGTCTCAGTTAAGGCTCATCTTTCTTTAGCAGCATGACGAATCTAAGAACTCGACCCCAAACCAGACCTTAGGTAAGTCCACCTCAGCTCAGGGTTTGGGTAATTTAGCCATGGCTTTCCTGTCTGTTGGTCAGTGACTTCAGCTTTGAGTTCATGGGATGGATGGCAGTTGGAGGTCCTCCCCACACACACACAAATTAGCCGAAATCCACTGTAGGACTATTTATACATATTTTGAGCTCTTTATTTGCACTCCTGCCACAGAACGGAACAAACGGCTGCCAAGCGAGAAATCTGAGGCGGCTGTAATTCTGGAGTGGCACTGGAAGTCCAGAGTGGATTTAAATCAGACGTTTCTTCAGCTCGTTTGCGGCTGGAAACACAGGGTTTGTTTTTTTTTTTGAGAAAATCAGGCTGGTGTCAGGTGCCAAAAAGTTAACACTTGAACATCAGTACAAAACGGCCACATGATGCTGTGAACGTATGGCTTTCAAGCCAATCAAAATGTAGGCTGGTTCTCAAAAGCCACCAAAGCAGGAGAGCCTTCACACTGACTGGACTGCTTCTTGAGCGCTCCATCACTGCTGATCGGGCCAAAAATAAGAGGTATTGTCGGAGTTAAAAGCACACATGACCTCAATTTCCACCAAGAGTAACAAAAGCCATGAGCTGAATTTTTTTTTTAAATCAATTCAAAAGCATTCAGCCAATCAAAAAAGGCAAAACAGGAAGTGACATCACAAAGCAGCATTCATAAAACAAAATGTAGTTCATGGGATCGCTAATCTTATTTTGGAGGAACCACAGTAAAGTCTTGACCACTAGAGGGTGCTACAATGACCCCAAATCATAGACTGTATATAAAAGATGGACACGGCCAACATACTATCTCGAACTGCTTTGAGGTTTTGTATTTTGAAGCTTGAACACGCACATTCCAAAAACATGTATAGTTATTAAAAACGAGAGATAAGCGATAGAAACCAAAGGCATTTTTGTAAAAGGCTGTAAACATGTTTATTTCTGCTCTAAAGTTAGACACATTAACACAGGAGTCTATGGTGCTGATTCAATGCCGGAGCCAGCCTCAAGTGGTCACTAGAGGAACTGCAGGTTCTAGCATGAGAAGTCATCACATCTCAGCACCTGAGCTTCC
This sequence comes from Etia nguti, assembly GCA_015106755.1. Taxonomy (NCBI): domain Eukaryota; kingdom Metazoa; phylum Chordata; class Actinopteri; order Cichliformes; family Cichlidae; genus Etia; species Etia nguti. The sequence goes on along the minus strand of VUQG01032655.1, from coordinate 13,659 downwards.
TGAGACCAAACTGGTGTATTGACTTGGCACACGTTCCTGAAGCTGTCAAAAAAAGCATCATTCAACAACTGAAGAGCTCTCTGATAGTTTAGAATCATACTTTGATTATGACTCGACTGACAGTCTGTTTTGTAAAAGGCAGATTTTTGCCTTCAGTGAAGCCTTTTTTAGTTTGGATGAGTCTGAATGAGCTTAAGCATGAGCCAGTCATGAATGCATAGGAACCTGTGAGAGTCCAACTTCTAATTTGGAGTCACACCAGTGCAAAAACCGCATGAATACTAATCAGGGACATTTATATGCACCTGCATAAACATCCCATTTTACGGCTGGACCGAATGTGGAATTTCCTCCAACACACAGCAGACCTCTCATGATTATTCAGTGTATCTTATTGCAGATTGTGGCGTAATCCGAGTGTACAGTCAGAGCTTTATTTATTTCATGAGAGGCTGCTGTATTATTACTGGCCTGACGCACAAAGTCTGCTGTGTCCCAGGGCCCTCCTCAGCAGCTTTCCTTTTCCAGCTCTCAGTTTTCCCCCGAGACGCCCACAAAACCCCTGTCTGCACCTCCCTCACACACACACACACATTTTGTGTTTTGAAAAGCCTCACCTGATGTAGTCGTTCTTGCAGAGGATCATGCCGCCTTTGCTGTAGCAGGTACTGCTGTACTCGCCCAGCTGAGCGTGGCAGCAGGAGCACTTGAGGCAGCGCGTGTGCCAGTACCGCTCCATCGAGAAGAGCAGGAAGCGGTCCGCGATACGACCCCCGCATCCTGCGCACGACCTACCCGCTGTCCCGCCGCCGCCGCCCATCACCGCTACTGTGGGTGCCTCCACCCTGCTGTTCACCATTGCCACTGGAGGGTAAAAGGAAAGAGGAACCATGGGAGGTTAGATATAAAAAAGGTGTTGATGTAGATGAAAAGTAGGCAAAGATGAGACCAGTGATGTAAACTCCAAACCTGAGGCTGCAACTCACTTTCCAATATTGATAATTATTTTCAGATTTTGAAGTTGTTGCCACCTAACTGATGATCAGTGTGGGACAGCGTGGCAGGGTGGGAAAACCAGGATTGGACTGGACCATGATATTTTTCTAAACTAGCTGTAAATGCTTCTTTTCTACTCGAGCACTTAAAGCATGTTATACAACATGTCTCATTCACCCAAACACACAAGCACTTTCCTCTACTCCCAAGTGCTTTCCATCCAATATTCACAAGCATTTACACTGCGATGAGCGAATCAGGACCAACTCTGGGTTCGGTTTCTTTCCCAAGGATACTTGATTGAAATACCGACCTTCTGATTGGTAGATGACCTGCTCTACCTCCTGTGCCACAGCTCCCTCTTGTTGTATAACAACCAGAAGTCCTCTTACACACCAACTGTCAGCTAAAGACATATTTCTTCTCCTCCAAACAAAACTAAGTTGAATATTTTTCTGTATCCACTGTTTTTAGTGTTTGTGCTTAGTTAGGAGACATGGTGGGTATCTGGGCTCGGCGTTAGAGAAAGTGTGTGTGTGTGTGTGTGTGGAGGGGGGGGGCTCAGAGTAGAGACGCTGCTCCTCAAGAGCAAAAAGAAATAAATGGAATGAGATGCTGGGGTAGACCCTGGTTTGTGAGGAGGTTGACAGGTTGAAGGGAGGTCTGGGCCCACTTATGAATATGAATGTAATACACAAACAGAAGAATGATCCCTAAACAAGCTCAAAATGGTAAAACAAAACCACACACACTTTTCTGAACCCAATAAACGAGCCCTGCGAGCAGGGAATCTGTGCAGGATCTGGGCCTTGATTTAATTCTTTCCTTCATCATCTCTTTTTAAACATTACGGAAACACATGTACCGTCGGGCAGCATTCAGCATATTCCTCCTCACTCTCATTTTTCCATTACAGAACTGAGCTGATTTCATGCACAGCTGGGAATAATATTGCTTTTGAGTACAACCACAGCAGTGTGTGTGCCGCTCAGCAATGAGTCAGCAACACTGCCTCTTCAGCTGCTTCCATGATTTATAATTAGGGCCAACAACAACATAAAATAATTGCAGGGCTAGATTTCATTTTCCAAATGAGCAACAGCAGCACAATTTGTCCTCCAGAGCGTCTAATTTCAGCAAGGGCATGTTTAGCTTTACGACTAGCCTTCCCACAAGATCATTTGAGATTGCAGCAAGCAGCAGCTGGTCCTCTGCGGCGAGGCGGGCTGCCCTCAATACCCTCATATTCTAGAGTAGACACCTGGCTCTAATCAACCACAGGAACACCATGTTAAGAAGCCCAAGGCTACGTTCAAACCACAAACAGCCACACGCGCTGGGACCAAACCTTCTTATTAGTGACGGCTCAGTCATGAATGAGTCGATCCTCTGAATGAGAAGTGGCGACATTTATTAAATCCACAAATGAAACCTTTAAATTTGAAACGGGTGAAAACTCTCAGCGTTTTAGCCTTAAATTCTCCTTGAGGTGTTTATAACGGCTTGTAGTGCACAGCAGGACAAACCACAGACAGAAAGCGTGACTAAATCCACGCTTCTCTAACAGAAAGACATAAAACTAAACAGTGCACAGTCGGGGGTTTGCATTTAAATCGGTGGACCTGGACTCTGTGCTTCCCCCTCTACTTCCTGCCATGAATCTCCTGTTCCAAAGCTGGATTTTCACATTAAACATTTCAAAGTTTCAAATAATGAGCTCAGTGTTTGTACAAGTAATCCCTGTGAGCTGAACACTCAGTTTGTCACTGTTTTTTCTACTCTTGGCTCTGTATGATGTCAGAGAGGGAGATATCCCTGATATGGTCACTTTGGAAACCTTACACATACGTGTTCATGAGGGGCAGCCAATCAGAAGAAAGTGGGCTTAAAGGGGAAGATGCAGAATAGCTTGCTTTAGACAAGATGAAATGAAGGCCCAGTATAAGATAGGGCTATTTTGAACTGTGAATCATGCAAAGCTGCTTTATTAGAGTCCAAAAATAGAATTGCAGAAGTGGGAAATGAGCAGACATGTCCCTCGTGATGTATCTGAAAATAATGAAAGACAAGAATGATGGCATAAACCTGCATCACTGGTATACTTTAAAATCACAGTGTATATAATCAGTACATTATCCTCATATTTGGGGCTACATGAGCTGCAGTTCCTCGAATGCCCACTTGAGGCTCTAGTGAGTCGGTCCCCATAGACTCCGATGTTAAAATTTAACAGCAGAAATAAACTGCTTTGGTTTCAATCGCTAGTTTCCTCCTTCTTAACCACCTGTTTAAAAATTACTACGTATTAAGGTTTACATTATCAGGGGTGTAAAAGCAAAAGACAGGGACATGCCTGATGTGGTCATCTCAGACAGACAGAAGCCACACCCACATGTTTTTACGAGGGACACCCAATCAGAAGAAAGTGAAAGTAATCTCCACTTGGAGGCGATTAAAGCGACTTCCAATAAGAATGGAGTATACTGATTATTATCATAATGTAGCGCCGACTGTTAGCTACAAACTGATGGAAACTGAGCTGTTTCCACCTCAGTGGGCTTTTCCATCCAATCAGGATCAAAAGCATTTATAGCTGACCAACTCATTACTAAACCTATCCTGAGGCTCAACCTCTGACCTCACTCTTCCATTAGCATAAATCCAAAAGGTCATCACAAGGTCAATAATACTGGATCTATTCCCACTTGGTGTTTTTAATGTGACCGTGTGCCTAAACATCTCTCTCTCCTCCTTCTGCCTCCTGTCTTTGGTGCCAGATTCCTCTGGGCGGCACATCACCAGCCGTGAAATCAATTAGCGGCCCGAGTCTGCAAAGCATAACAGCTCCCCTCCCACCCCTGTGAAATAAAGTGAGAGGAAAAACCTGTACACCGTCACGAGTTTGTCTCTACAGTGGCATCCAAACACAACCCTCTCCTCTGGATATCGTTCAGCTGGTGAATCAGACCTGACCGGCTCATATGCAGACTAAAGAGGATAAGAAACCTCAGTTAATGAGTCTGAAACCTTTAAAAGAACACACGAACACACACACACACACACACACACACACACACACACACACACACACACACACACCTCTTTAACCTGAAAAATGTCCAAACGTTCCCGAAACAAAACTGCAGAGCAGCAGCCAATGCAATCATCACACTAACACCTGTGTTAATTCGAGAAGATTCGAGACAGCTGCCAAAAACCTCTATGATACAATTCTTATCCAATTAAAATGCAAATCCTGCTTTTAATCATCTCCTGCAGCACACAAAGCCTCGGCATGTCTCACCGCTGAGATGGTGACGGGGACGTTTCAGGCTTCGGATACTCGGATTTATACGCAGTGGGTCGTCCGATCTATCTGCAGAAAGTAAATATCTTTTTGTCTAAACAAAAGCTGCTTCTGTGTAAACTGTAATTATGTCGCCATGTTTACCAGGAAGTTTGTCACATTTTGGGTTCAGTCGTTGTGTTTTCATAAATGTTTTATCGTCTTCTGGAATGTTACCAGAAACTTTATCTGAAATTTCTGGATGTTTTGTGGAAAATCTGCTTTGTTGTGTAATCTGGGCGTGATGTTTTTTTGTTTGCACGTTATCTGAAAGGTTTTCTGGAAACGTCGCAGTTTCTGAAACATTTGTCATGTTTTGGTGTTTTGTTTTTGTATTCTCAGAAAAGTTCCGGAATGTCATGTTTTCTGAACTATTCCCTCGTTAGGTTTATTTTAATATTTTCCTAACATTAATTACTTTTATTTAATGTTCCTTTTTCCAGAAATGTGATTTCTGAAACATATTTCTGGTTTTGCTGCTTTGTCGTGTTTACAGGACATGTGGTTTCCTGAATGTATTTCCTGAAATGCAACTTCTTCTGGAATGGCATCATGATTTCGTAAAGAAGAAGTCGTGTTTTCCAGATTTTTGCCTTGGTGCGGTCAGGTTGTTTTTATTTTCCCATTTTGTTTACCAGAAATGTCCTTTTGTCGTTTCCTGCAGAAAATTTCCCCGTCTACTTCTTTGTTTCCTCTAAAGCCTGATAAAACACTGCACAGATTTCCAATTCTTCCTTCCTGCACACACAGATCTGACCATGTCATTTCCAGCTCCACCCTCACCTGTGTGGTGTTTACTTTCTGAGTGTCCCCTTGGGGCACCAGCAGCAAACACTACGTGCTTTCAAACAGCTGCTCTCTGCTGCCGCTGAGCTCTGCTGCACGGCGGCTGAACCACCACAACACTCGCTGAAGTTTGGCTCTTCAAACGAGTCTTCATCTTCGAGTCTTTTTGGTCGGATGTTTGGCTCCGGTGACAGACTGTGGTTAGTGGAATCTGAGTGAAAGCTGGACAGATTAATGAACATTCAGGCTGCGATGAGTATCTGTGTGACTTCTCGGTGAAGCTGAGCGTCAAACATTACGATGACATCCAGCAAACTAAACTGTTCCCGCCTTTGCTTTTTCTTTCATTATTAGGAGCTCGTGCAGCTCTCTAATCCTAAAGAATTGCCGGTAAAGGAACAGCTGCGCGTGATGAAGCAGTGAATAAACACAGGGACTAATGAAGAGACACAAACTGATGAATCAGATCCAGTTTCAGGCCGATGGAGCCGATAACAGCTCATTTTTTCCTGGCAGTTGACGGATGTCTCTCATATTAAGAAAAATCCTCTTTCTGTGCAGACTGGAGGACCTCAATTAGTCTAAAGGGAAAGGGTTTAAGAGTATAATGTGTCGCAGGGCGTATCAGGTTATGGCTGATATGTCATCTAGTAATTCATCACAGTCCACAGGACTCTTAACTCTTATTTCCAGTTTGAGCGGCTTACATTCCTTTTTAATCAATCTTTTTAATCATTTCTTTCACTCAGTGTTTCTTATTCCATTTAAATCGTGTTTGCCTGATTTTTTTTTTTTTTTTAATTTAAGCACTTAATAATTATTTGCCATTTAACCTTGTGACCATTAGGACTGTATTTCAGACCCTGTGGCCGTGCAGAGGTTTGTACTTGTTCCATTAGATCAAACATGAAAAGATTAGGGCTGAAAAACTATTTTGATAAGAGATTTAAGGTGTTTATGCTCAAATGTCAATATTTCATTTATTTTGCTCTTGGCTCGATCACTGTAGCTCATTCATAGACCCAAAGTCCCCGTTTGGTCTCAAACTAACCAAGCAGCAGCTTTTTACTGGTTCCAGCATCACCCCACTCCTGACGTCTCACCGCTGGCTTCCTGTTTGGTTTAGAGAAGACAGGGAGGGAGGAAGGAAGGATAGAGGGGGGGAAAGAAAGGAGCGAAGAAAGGAAAAAAGGAAAGAAGGAAGGGAAAAGGAAGACAGGAAAGTGAGGAAGAAGGAAGGCAAGAAGGAAGGTTCAATGGAAGAAAGGAGAGAAACTAAGGAACAAAGAAAGAAGAAAAGGGAAAGCAAGGACAGAAGCTAAGAAAAAAGGATAGATGAGAAGGATAGAAGCAAAAGTAAGAAAAAAAGGGCAAAGTGAGGAAGGGATAGGGAAGGAAGAAAGGTAAAAATGCAGGATGGGGTAACATAAGGACAGAAGAGCAAGGAACAAAGAAACAAATGAATAAAGGGAAAGGAAGGAAAATGGGGTAGTCAAAAAGGAAGGAAAACAAGGAAGAAAGGTAGAAGGAAGGATAGAAGAAAAAGGAAGGAATGAGGGTAGGAAGAAAGAAAGAAAAAGGAAATAAAGGCGAGAATGAAGGCTCGATAAACGGAAGAAAGAAGAGAAAAAAACTAAGGAAGGAGGGAGGAAGGAATGGAAATGCTAGGAAGATAGGTAAGGAAGCACAATAGAGGGGAAAATAATGATTGACAGGAAGGACAACAAAAGGAATGAAGTGAAAGAGAAGAAAGTAAATAAAGAGGAAGGGAGGAAGGAAAGTAAGAAGAAAAACTAGGGGAGCAAGAGTAGAGGATGGAAGGAAAAGGAAGGAAGAAAGAAGGATAGGGGAAGGAAAGAAGGAGGATAAAAGGAAGGGTAAGAGTAAAAGACAGGATAGGAGGAAGAAATGAAAGAAAGAAATGGACCAAAGAAGCAAGTTAAGAAGATAGGATAGAGGGGAACAGAATCAAAAGAGGAAGGATGGCCTGAATGGTTTGCAGCCATCTTAGCACCCGCTGGACGCTGACTGGACGAACTGTGGACGAGTTGTTTTATTCTGAAATTATGAAGTGCATCCTTCCTTCTTTTTCCACAGCAGCTCAGTGAAGCTTCCTCCACGCTCTTCAGAGGTGTAATTAACAAATAAGCTGCTTTCAGTCTGAGGGGGTAAAAGTGACTAAACGAGCCCGAGCGAGGGCACGCCGGTCACACAGATCCAGTTTCTTCTCCTGAGACTCTCACAGAGAGACGTGCCGTTTCATTAAAACAGGCCTCTTTTTAATTAACACCGAGGGCACGGGTTCGTGTGGCAGCAGCGATCCTGCTCACAGTTTCAGTTAAATTAAAAAGACGCAGCTCTGCCGCAGAAGCAAAAGCTGATAGAAATATCCTTTAGGAAAACAGTTTCAGACACAACCTGCAGATTCTCCCACAGTGACTCTCCTGTGGTGCTGAAAGCTGAACGATCACTTAAACACACCGACACACACATGCCTGTAACAGTGTAATGAGGTTCACTGCACGCAGCAGGTTTACTGTATATGAAAGATGGACGTAGCCATTGTGATGTCACTCATTAGTGAAGTCCTGCTCTGAGTGTTTTACCGCTTTTTTTGGCTCTTAATGGGACCCATAATTAATAACACTGTTTTTAATATGACCTAAAACCAAGATCATAAATTCATTATGAAGATCTGGAGAGAACCTGCATCATTTTCCCACAGACTTCTGTTTAATCAGAGCAGTCGCCCCCTGCTGCTCATTAGAAAGAACGCAGGTTTAAGCGGCTTCACTTTTCAGTAACGTCTTTTTTTTATAAAGAGCATCGCTGACACCAACAGTGATGGATGAAACATACATGCCAATAGTCAATAGTTTGGCATGTTCTTTACATTTACTGTAACTCTTGGTTTTTAGTTATTTATTTTTAGGAGCTTTTCTGATCTTTTGATTTTGATTCTTATTCATAAACTTGTATTTGTTATTTTTGTGAAGTCAGAATAAAAATATTTAACCATGATAACTGAATTAAAGCATAGGTTTGAATGAACGAGTCAGCAGATATTTTACTTAAGTGTAATTTTCATGTCTGAACAATTCATTACACAGAATAAAAACATCATACAGCAGAAGCCGTGAAACGGCTTTTTAAAAAGGTGTTTTTGGGCAGTCTGTGTTTAAACTCATTTTTAAAACAGAATAATCATCATGCTGACATAATCTTTCATGTGTTATATAGTTGTGCCTTTGCGTAGGTCAGCAGTGGCTCAGGCGGCACAGGTGGTCGTCTACCAATCAGAAGCTCCAAAGCTGTGTGTGTGTTTGTGTGACACCAAAAAAGTGCTCTAAAAGGCTTTTGTTCATTTTAAAAGCTCTAAAAGTCATTTTAAAAGTGTGTGTGGTGCTGAGTTTGAGTAGACTCACTCACATCCGCTAACAAATTTTTCTTCAAGTCTTCCAATTTTTTTAAAAACCCAGTTTTCAAACTACATTTACAAAACTGAGTGTTTGCTCAAAGTCACAAAATGTTTTATACCACACACATAAACACATAAACACAGCCAGCCAAAATATTACCAGTGCCGTGATTTTATTACACGATGCGGCATGAAAATGAAAAACACAGACTTCAGGACATGACGCTTGAGCTGTTCCATCCTCCTCGGGCTGTTTTGTTTCATGAAAGTTGCAAAAATGTGAAGCAGAAACAGAAATGTATATTCCTTTATGAGAAAAGACCCTGAATATCCAGTAAAGATTAAAGGTCATGCTTAGACTGTTCATGAGCAAATTGCAGCTATACTTGTACACATGTTCGACCCCAGAGCTTCGAATTTCCATCCGTCACTGCTGGTGTAAACCACAGGCTGGGTAAAACATCTGAAACCTGAAGCCATGAGCCTTAAACCTGCACTCTTTATAATGGCCAGCAGGGGGCGACCTGCTTCTCCCGCAATCTCTGACCCAATAAACACTTTCCCAGTGAGTTGGCGTCATTTTAGTGAATTATGATCCAATTAGAGGGAAAAAAAAGGCCAAAAAATGAGGGGATGCTCATTGGCTAATGAGCTGATTTCAAATCACCGAGATAATAATAGCAACTAACCAATGGGTGATGTCATGGTGGCTACCGCCATCTTTTGCATACAGTCTATCAACCATCTCATTGCCTCTCAGGGTGAACACTAATTTATTTGTTTTTAGAACTTGAATCTGTAGTTGTGTTTAACTTTACGCATCACAAACAGATGGCAGTGAGAACGAAAAAGGTTCAATGAGATCTGAGACTGGTTTTAAAACTGGGTGACTATATTAAGTTAGTGAGGACAACAGGGCTAGTGTTATAGCATCTAAACTTAAATCCATGTGCACAGTCCTTTTTAAATAACCATAAATGAGCGTATGTTCCCTACAACTCTGATGAGATATAGAAGAAACACTTCTTATATTAAAGAGTAGAGTAGGACAAAGCAGATTCTCTGGTTCCACTTCATCACTTTGTGAACATAAATGAAGCAGCACATTCCTGTTTTCACTTCAGATTTTTGTCACTTCATAGAATAAAAACAGGCACATGAGCTTGGAGAGACTTTGGTTTCATGTCCTGGACCCTGCCTGTTGTAACTGCCATGCTGCAGTGTGAATTAAACACTCGGTGTTGATGTTTTTCTGAGAATATCATGCAGTTTGGAGCAAAGATAAAACTGTGTTTGTGCGTTTGCTTGTTTCTGAAGAACCCGAAATTTTAAAAATGCTGTCTGAAAAGAAATGTGTCTGCAAATATTAAAGACAAAAACATCAAATCTGAGGCTTAAATCGCGGTAAATATTTCAGTCTCGTTTAATTTCCCTCCGCTGACAGTAAAATAGTCCTTTCAGGTTCGTGAACTCACCTCAGCGCTTTGAACTTGAATCTTTCTGTTCGTCCGCCTAATGTTTGTGCCAAAGGTCAAACAGCTGGGAACTTTTCGGCTCAGTATTCCTGTGAAGGAGCTCTTCTTCCATTCACTCCTCTTCTTTTTTCTTGCAGCTGTTTGAGCGCGCGCTCTCTCCCTCTCTCTCTCTCCTCTACCTCCTGCGCTTTGTTCCCGCACTGAGCTGCTCACGGAGGAGCGCTCATCCCCGATTTAAACCACCCAGAGCCACGCCTCCTCTGCGTCACGAAATGGGGCGTGGTTCAAGCCTATGGTCAGGAAGATAGATGACTGCTGATCTAAAATCTAAATATGCCATAATCATCTCCTGACTGTGACTGCAAACAGTCGTTTATTCACATGACGCTTCGCTTCAAGACAGAAATCATTCTTCTTTCACCAGCAGGGATTTATTACTAAATAAAAACAGAACCAATAAATAACATGAAAATCATTTTAACTTACAGAGTTCATCTTTCTGCACCAGATTTAAAACATTTATTTTAATCTAATTTTATTCATGTATTTATTTATTTTAATGGGCATGTCTCAAATTTATTGTTCCAATGTGAAGAGCCGATGCCTGAAATAAAAAAGAGTCCACGGGGACCAAGGAAGAAAGGAAAGAAGGAAGGAAGGAAGGAAGGAAGGAAGGAAATTAGGAAGATGGAAAATAAGGAAATTAAGAAGGAGAAGTGAGGTAAAGTAGGAATAGAGAAAGTAAGATAGGACAGAAGGAATAAGAGGAACAGAAGTAAGTAATTAAGGAAGAAAGAGAAAAGAAGGAAGGAAAAGAAATAAAAGGGAAAGAAATGAGTATAGAAGTAAACTGCATGTCTATTATCATTATCATTATTATTAATAATCACGTTTCATCTGTCTTTTATATACAGTCTATGGATGAGGGTAATTACGAACCTTTGAATTTAATTTCTGACTTTAAGTTTATTAAAAAAAACATTAATGACGTAAGTTTTGAAAAAGTAACATGTGCAGAGGTAACAAAGGCTTCCCTCCTTCACCGAAGATTCATTAGTATGCCCAATAAGACCATGACAGGCCTCACATGTAACACCTCCTCTCGTAATAAGCCCGCACATGATCCTGTTCTGAGGACACTGGTGTTGTTGGAGGGGGGGGGGGTCTGTAGTGCGCGTGAAGCTTTTTAAACTAAAAGGGGGCTCCGGGGAGAGCAGCTCTAACCACAGTGTCAGTTCCCTGTCAACACCTTTAATTATGTGGTTATTTATAGCTGCGCGCGCGCCTCTTGTGGTTTCAGAGTCATACATCACACCTGCAGAGGTCTGTGATAAACACGGCTCGGGTTCAGGTCTGCAGGTTATCTGGTTATGTTAATATTTTTATTAAACCGAACAGGTGTGTTTAGTCAGTGGAGTTATAAAGCACGCAGAGAGGGTGAGGCTTAAAACCACAAACAAAAACATCCTGCTTTATGAGCACACCTCTGAGGTTATAATCACTGCCACATGCAAACAGCCGGGCTTCATTCATTGTGGCATAAACGTGCAGAGCGCGACCCCTGCTGGACAAAGTGCTCACGTGCAGGGTAAGTGCAAAGAAGCTGCACAACAGCCTAAAGGAACGTATTTTCTAAAACGTCAGGCCAAAAAACAAAGGTAACAAATATTCAGACGGAGAATTTTCAGCCTCCGGGTTGTTTAAAAAATGGTTTTAGATCTGAATGCCCCTTTTGCAAATTTAGTCTAAATCTTTGGGGCAGACTACTTTTTTCATGGGAGCTTTAAATAGGAAATGACCTGGGCTTTTTAACGTTAGTAAAGACGTTTCACCTCTCCTCCAACAGGCTTCTTCATTTTTAAGACAAAAGGTGGAGAGTCTCAGGTATGTAACCCCTAGGACTCATACCTACACAAACAAACAGTTTTTTCAGTTATTATAATTAAGTAAGTAAGATGGGAGCAAAGCAAAAACAGGCTTTTAAAGAAGTATAAGCCAGTCTTTGAAATATCAGCGGTAGTGAGACCTGGTATGATGTATGTGCACATGCGTAGTCTGAACTTTAGGGGGCGATAAGCTCTTGCTATTACGCTGCGGTCGGTAACAGGGCAGAGAAGAAGAAAAAACGCAGTTAACTGTTTGTTTTGATTTCATTAATCAGCTCGTGTAGGTTAGCAGCAGTCATTCTCCTTCGCTCTGAGTGGAAATATTACCGTATGGCTTCCTTTTTACGGGCTACAAGGGTAAAGTGTGGAGGAGTTCAGATTTAAATGGTTCAAATCGACTAACCGGACCGGCTACTTCACATGTTAGCAAACATCGGAGCTTCCTTTAAACATTTTTATCCTGAGAACAGAGAAGAAGGGGAGAGACTGCAATAATCACACGGTGAGTTTGAAACCTGACATTACTCTGACTCCACTTCCTGCTGTTGACACACTCCAACGGGCTACAGTTTAATGTTGCCATTTAGCATGTTAGCTTATCCGTCAGCACAGTTTAATGTAGCTGAACGTATCGGCTGTCAAAAAGTGAGCACAGGTGGGTTAAACGTGGCTGTCACCAGGTTTAAAGTCTACTGACGTTTATTATCTTTTTTTCTAATTCTACCGATTAACGTCTTGTCAGTTTACGGTAATCCTCCGTTCCCCTCCCCAAAGCCACACCCACAACGGCCTTCAGCTGTGAGAAAATCCATACGCCAAGCTCCCCGTGATTGTGATCATACAGATCACATATGTCATTGTGTAACATCTGGGAATGAACTGAGCAACCAAGTCTTTAAAGTCTATTCATATAGAAATAAGTCAATAAATAAACCAAGTAATGCCATTAAATACACCCGACACTGTAAATTAGTGTAGCTGTTTATGAATTTAAAAAGTAAAACACAATTTGGTATTTCTAGTTTGAATTTTTATTTATTTATTTCAATTTGATGGAAGTAAGCACTATGGCACAGCCCACTGATGAGCTTAGCTTTTTAAATGACTGTACACCATAGAGCCCCGTTATGGACCAGCTCGAGAGCACTAGCCTACTTTATCAATCACTAATCAATGAGCATACCTGCGTTATCAGCCTGTTTTGCTCTAATGGGACTAGGGCTGTTCGATATAACGATATATATATCGGATAACGATATAAAAACATCTATCGTTTCATTTTACGCTATCGTTTGTTTCGTGGTGTCGCAAAATGAACTGTTTACCGCAATATTCTTTCATCGTTTTGATGGTCACTGTAGTGGCTATATTAATTTCTTAAAGTTCTCTCTTTCTCTTATATTTAATATAACCACACTACGGACGGACAAGCGTCTGTTTTTATGCGTTGTCGTTAGCAACAACGACGGTAAAACCATCGCGTGTCCGCTTGTTTATTTTCCACATAAACCTTTCACAATAAAGCTCAAGATCCTGTTGAGACTTTTCAAAATAAACTGAATCACGTGAAAGAGTATGCAGAGTATTTACGGATGAGAAGCAAAAAAGAGCCGTCAGGTGCTAAAAAATAAACCTTAGACTCAAACGTTAGAACAGGCTTTTCCCCGCAGCACGCCGTGTAATAAATACTCACAAAGAAAACGGAGGCGGTTACAACTTATGTCTAAAAATGTATCGTTTCATTCGACTCCA
>VUQG01032647.1:0-12930 GCA_015106755.1 Etia nguti | reverse complement strand
ACCATCTAGTCCAACTTCAGTAACCCTACAAACGTCACTGATGTTTAGTTTTCTGTCTTCATTTATGTTGGAAGTGATAGCAGAGCTGTACGTTTTAAGTTTTTCAGAAATCTCTCAGTCAGAACATGGTATAGCATGTTTAGGTGGAAACTAACGAGCTAACTTCCTGCTAACTTCTACTTCTGTTAAATTTACTAAATTCTGTTTTCATGGATGCCTGGATGTTAAACTTAATTGTTACACCTGGTAAAGCAGCAACACTGATGATTTTATTAAAAATGAAAGAATTTAGACAGTTTTTAACTCTCAGTGATGCACCAGTGTTCATTTGACTTTGGAACCTGAAGTGGACGGAGTTTTGGACCCAGATTACTTGGCGAGGCTCCGACAATCCATCAAGCGGTGCAGCTTCGTAGCTTACCAAAGTCGTACTAAAACATTTTTTGACAGAGTTTTGAGCGCTGTGTACTACCAAAAATCGGTTCAAGGTCAGTAAGCACAACCAGAATTCATACATAAGGTGCACCAGATTATAAGGCGCAACGTCGATTTTTGAGAAAATTCAAGGATTTTAAGTGCGCCTTATAGTGCGGAAAATACGGTATGTACTGTCACAAAAATTTTTTTTACTACAGAGTAGTAAGCGCCTCCATAAAACTGAAAGTCCATAGTAGATGTTGTCCATGAGAAGCTCTCTGGCATGGTTTGGGCTAGCTTGGTGTGGCACTGCTTTCTACTGAAATTTGATACCCAACCAGCCACCGCAAGCAAAAAAAAGAAAAAACGAATAAATGAGAAATTGTTGTATCAGGGAAACAATCTATCATTCTTTTCTCACTCTTTTATATGCACTAAAATCTTGTCTAAAAATGATTAGGTTCTGAAAAATGTATTACCTTCACAGACCTCATAGTGGTTTAGTCCACTGCTTACCATTCATACGTTTCAGAGGTCCCCCTGAAAGACAGATGATGTTGGACTTTTTTTTTCTCTACCACTCAGTAGTACAAATTTTATTTACATTGTAACCAAGAGGTAATATTATCGCCATCTCCTCACAATTGAATCCACCATATTGTCCATCCAATTTTTGCTACCTTTACTTGTACTGTATTTTAGATGGCATTATTGTCATTTTTAATCCACTGTATTTTTTTACATAACCTAGCAGAAAAAGCAAAGGTGAAAATTATGCCAGCAGGCTGCGAGAGCGACCCAGCATCACTGAAAGCAGGATGCTGGGATTAACCCGGGTAAATGGGATGAGGTTCTTTTAACTGTTCTTAAGTAGACCTATGCTTCTTTTTGTCCAATGCAGAAATGTCTGCTAATGAACATCGACAAAAGAGATTTGAGTGGGTCTGCCACATTTTTTACTTGTTAGCCTTAGTTAAACAAAACAAAAACAACAAAAAACAGTATCAAACTCCTGGTCACATTTCAATTGTCAAAGAGTTTATTTGATTCATCAAACAGAGCCTTTGCTTCAAAGTTTCTTTAAAACCTTATGGCTGGCTAAGCTGATACGCATCTACACAAGTCTCATATAAAAGAAGATCTTTCAGCTGCTCCCCTATTCACAAAGGCTCACCACAGCAGGTAACTCTGCATGCTCGATTTAGCAGATTTTCTAACACTGGATGCCCTTTGTGACACAGCCCCAGATGGCTGGTGTCTTCTCCAAGAAGTGAATCATAGACTGTGTGTTGGGTGAAAGTGTAAACCACTACACTATGGTGAGTTAAAAATGTAAATTTATTCTATCCCTCCCACAGGTGTTACACATCTGCTAGCCACTTTGCAACCCGTCTCTCCCTCAGCTTGTCTTTTTCATTTCTGACTTGATGTTTATAATACAGTGTCACTGTTCTGTGCTGTGTGTGTGTGTGTCATGCTGCTGCTCTCTCACCTCTGGCTATAATGGTGAGAAAGTCCCAGAAAAGGAAAAATCTATATTAGCGCAGTTGATTAAGGTGCTCTCTAAGCTTTTTTTATTTTATTTTTTTAACTGTATTTGACTTTAGTAACAACTCCTCCATAATTCATCTAGTCATGGTAGTAAAATATTGCATACACAGTAATTACACAGTATTAAACTCATGTGCAAAAGTCTTGAGACACCCTCCCCTTCTTTATATTTTGCCAGGAAAATGAGAAATGGGTGCAGTGATTTGTTTAAACAGCTGTGCAAGCATACATGAAAATGCAGCATATAAGACAAGAATATTTAGTGCAACTCTAATGACATTGAAAGTCAATATTTGGTATGATTCCCTTCATTCTTTAACATAGCCTGAAGTGTCTTTTCCATGCATTCTTGTAATGTCATTAAGTAATCTTCAGGAGTAGTTCTCCAGGCTTCTTCAGGCACATTACAAACTCATGTTTGGATGTTTGCTACCTTTTGTCCCTTTCTGTCAAGACGATCTCACACAATAATTTTGAGGTACGCACTCTGGGGAGGCCAATCCATGACCCATGGTGTTCCAGTGTGTTCTTCTGTCCATGTATGCTTTGCTGCACTGGCAGTGGTTTGGGATCATTGTTACTTCTGAAAAAGCTGATGTGGGTCAGATGGCATTACATGGTGGGTCAAATTCTGATGCTATTTTTCTGAATTCATAATTCCATCAGTTTTCACATCATCACTGGCTGAAACAGCCACAAACATAACAGATGACTGTAAACAACCATTCACTGCTGTACCTTTCTTCTGACCCCTCTTTCATTCAAACATATTCATTCAACATAATAATAATAATAATAATAATAATAATAATAATAATAATAATAATGATGATGATTATAATAATAATCAATGATAAATTAATTATGGCTGTAGCAATTAAAATAAATAAATATGAATTGAAACTCATATGTGCAAATTAATATTTAATTGATTTTTATTTTTCAACAAACACTTCACTTTCAAAAACTTTGAAATTTCTGGCAATTAGTTCATGCTTTAGACTTTAAAGGTTTAAGAATGGATTCTTCACAGCAGCCGTTCACTGAGAATATTTCTCATGAGGCTTCAGTGAACAGTCGATGGATCGACTGAAGGCCCTGATCTTTTTTTGTTTTCTTATTTCTTAAGAACATGATGTGCAGATACTGCTGTAGATAGTTTTTAAGTCTGCCACGTCTTGCTGAGATATGCCAAGTTTTTAACTCTTTGGGATTCATGCTGTGCCAAAATACTAATTTGTGCCTGTCACACTGTGTTATCTTTGGCAGTTTTCATAGATTCAACTAAAGACATCGGACAAATGATGTGTTGTTGTAACTGGCTATTAGTGACAAGGTGCCTAAAGACAGAATTATTATGTATATACACAGCACTGGTTCATCCCTTGAGGTACATGTCTTATTTATACGAATGATTCAGTCATTGGATTAACAAAGAAAAAAAACATTCCTCTGAAAATGAGTGAAAAAGCAGAAAGAAGTCCAGACTAAAACTTTGAAAGACTTCCAGAAAATAAGGACAGCTACTGCTTAAGACCAGTTTAGAAAATTACTAGCACAGGTGACAGTTTCATATCCTTTATACTGTTATAACTTCTTCTTAGGGTGACACAGAAGGTAGAGCATGCACCTGCAGTCCACATGTCTAATTGCCCTTGGCGATTAGTCCACGTCCAAATTACTTTGATCAATTCTATTCAACACCAGTTTCTAAGGCTGTGGGCTGGATAAAGCACTGTATGGGTAGAATAAAGAGCTCTATGCAGTTGTGTGACTGGGTGAATGTGGCCTGGAGTATAAAGAGCTTTGAGTAGGTAATTGGACTGGAAGAGAGGAAAAAATACTCAGAAATTCCCCTTACACCGGTCACTGATTTTATTTTATTTTTGCATGGAAAGTTTTTTTCTTGTATTTTTACTCTGATTTACGATTATTTTACTGTTATCTTAACTACTAATTTTCGCTGCTGCTGCTGCACCCACATTTAGATACATTCACACGCCTAACTATATTCTTTTTGTTTTCCCCTCTTTGGAAGGACCATAAAAAAGCGTAACTGGAATGCCCCTCTTAAATACAGCCTGAAAGAGCAGCATCGCATTTTTGAAGTCTGGATTTGTGAATTCCTGCGGCGACGTGGAGCAAAACACATGCACACATAGGACATCTGAATTCCCATCCGCCAACTAAAAATGGCTGGCAATTTTGTAGGGTTGACCTCCAGTCTTTGATGGTTCCTCACCACACGCTAGTCACAACACCGGCAGTCGAGTTAGCTGTTAAAAAGTAACCGTGTATTGTTGTCGTTCCTTGCTTAGCCGCATGCTAATGATAGCAGCTTTTACAAGCGCTTCACGATATGAACTGCTTTTATTTCTTGTGACATTTCATATATTTTTTCAAAATTGCTTTAAAGAATATGAACAAAATATTTTTTGACTCTTAGGTAAATAATTTTGGTTCCAAATTTGGACCTGAGAGAGAGCTGTTTCGCCTTTTTCCCCTCTACCAACATGTCATTTTGCATCTGGTTTCCAGCACATTATAGCATTGCAGGAGGTCGTCGGTGCGCTGACACAAATCTGATCCCCGACCAGCTGTTAGAGACGGCTCATCTTCTGTCGACAAACATCTGTGGTTCATCTCCACAGTTTGACGGGAAATGCAAGACTTCAGCTCCCTTATGCTCCTCTCTTTGCTCCCATTCTCTCATTCCCGGTTCTCTCCCTCTCTTTCTCTCTTATGTTTGGTTTTACGTCGTGGCCATCTGCTGCTGATGATTTCTAAAATGCTGACTTTTATACACAGAGGCAGTCCGAGGCAAAAAAGAAAACAAATGTGATGAAATCAGAGCTTCTTAATCTGTTTTATTTCGTTCTTTTTTGGTAATATCTTGGAAATGACACTGACGGAACATGTCTTCCACACTGGACGTTTGAACTCTCACCCATTTGATTCGTCACAGTGAGTATGCAGGTGTGTCTCTTCACACCTGTTTACAAGAAAAAAAAAGGTATTCATAAGTGTTCATTATGGTAAAACACTTACTGCAGAATGTCTGACCTTTTTGCCAGAGTGAAGAATTACCATAGCAGTACTAATATTATTAGTTGCTGTGCTGAGTACTTGAGTCTGAAACTTGAACTATCTGTCTGTTAATTTTCTTCTGCTTTTCTAAATCGAGGTTTCAAAAAATCCTAGCTGTCCCAGGGAGCAAGGTGGGATATTCCCTAGAAAGGTCACTGGCCTAATGCAGATAAATAACCTTTAACACTTTTAACCATAATTAAACTAACTCGTACAGTGTTTAACGCATTTATTACGCCACCCGTCATCAAAATAAGAAAAATGTTTTAGAAATTTGTCAAAAAATTCTTTAAAAATAAAATTATGTTGCTATTTGTTGTGTAGGTAACACACTGAATTCAGTTTTTCTATACACAGTGGACTCCTCTGAGAAATCAGTTTTAGTAATGTAAATATCTAACATGTGTTATTGTAATTAAAAACAAAAATGTCTTTTAGTACTTTTTTTTTTGTGCTTATTTATAAAACTGTAAATTTAAAACTTCATGGATAAACAACAATTATGTTTTAGCATTAAATTATCATTTTTATTAAAGCGCTTGCACATACTGGTGGGTTAACCAATAAATAAAAAAAAACAGAAAATGATTTTGGTAATTATCATTACTGTATGTACCTTACATTGTTTGGTGGTCTAATAAATTTATTAAGCCTTTTACTCGTCACCGGGCTGCCTGGAAGTTTGGAAGCTGTTGTATTTTTGCATAATTGGATGTCAGTGCCAAACATTCAAGTTGCAGTTTACTTTGATATATATATCTAGATATGATATTTAACCTTTTGGATATAAATTAGTAAGTAACTAAGTATTTCTTCATGAGTTCTAGGCAAACAATTTAATCAGTTTATCACTGAGTCCAAGTGAAAATATATACTGACCCCCTCAAAACATTCATGATGATGGGACAAAGATATGTAAAGACATAAGAGTATATGCAGACTCATACAGATGTTGCTTTTGACTATGACTGCCTGTGAGGTGGAGGGATGAAATCAAATTTTGAAAAATAGATTAAAAAAAAAAAAAAGTATATAAATTAGAGATTTAAAAAAAGTTACATCAGCCAATGTCTTAACACAAGTGCGTAACTTAAACCTTTTACAGATTATCTTGAGTCATTTGTTAATTTCCAGGTAAGTGTTTGATTGTTAAAATGACTTTGTCTTCTTTTATCTGTCAAATAGGGATGTCACAAAACCCAGTAATCACTTTGGTGTAACTGTGAACAAAAAAGCTAAAAATATTTTGGAAAATCTGACCAAAATAAGAAATAACGTTCACTGTTAAGATTATATATATATATATATAAAGCATATTCTCACAAATGCTCCCATTAAAGGCGTCTAAACTGAAAAATGTTTCTTACTTACCTCAAAAACACAGCACATCTGCTTATTTAACAGCTATCACATTCATTGATACTGTATCAGCTGATATCTGCCAGTGTCTGTAACGCTTTTTTAAAAACGTAAATTAAAAAATTTCTCATCAGCTGTTCTCGAAATGCCTCTCTCACGAAAGTTATGATTGTGAGCCGTTACTTGAGATGTACATAACAAAACGTACGGTGTTATATTTCTGTGCTGCTTTCATTTATATAAACATGATAATTTAATCCAAATGAAGACTAACGTGAAACTCTGAGGCCCAAACACAGACAGACAGACAGAGTATGCTTTAGATGGTATGTCACAGACCACACATTGTGCCGGCTGTGTGTTAAAACAGTTATTCACGGTCTCGCATCCTACCCACAACCAGAGATGAGTAACTTGAACTTCATGCGTGCTTGTGTGCGTATGACGATTTGCACATGTATGCATGTAAATAAGATTTTCCCTCTGCATTTTAATTAGATGTGCATCTAAATATATTAAATAAATATGCAGGTTATTGTACTTACATGTGAACCATTGTCCAACAGATTACTTGGTCTTGACTGCAACAAATTGGATTCATTGTCAATGGCGGAGGAGCCAGATTCGCTGAATATGGGAAGCTTTACTGTCTTTTGTCAAGTGACGCTTCATAAATAACTCTGACTTCCTCCTCTGGATGCCTGCCAGTGGCTGTTCACTATAAACTACATGAGCTCCACAGCTTTCTCTGAGCAGCCAACTGCAAAATGGACTGCTGGCTGTTGACTCTTTGAGAAGTTTGGAGCCATATCTGAGCTAACATTACTGTAAAGAAGAGCTGGAGCAATCGACCACCCTCCCTCTCTCCTGCGTCGAGGTTCCGTGCTTGTATTTGTAACTGTAAGCAAGACGAGTCATAACTGGTTAAACCAAAGACGTGTAGTTTCTTTGAAACTAGCTTCAGGTTATTAGGTTGTGGATGATACAGTGAAAGTTTGAATTCTCAGAATATACTATAATGATAATGATATTTGAAAAATAGCCTGTATATGAATACATATGAAACACATTGTTACTATTTATTAACTTGTAAAATCCAAAGATTTCTTAAGCAATATGTCCATTTACAACACGAAACTTTTAACTTTTAACTAACATATGTCCATCTCATGTCTCATGAATTAGGGAACGTGGTGTGTGTCGATAGGCTTCATCTCTTTATTACTTGGATCTTGAAAAGGTTCAGTTAACTCAGTGAAATTCATGTTTTATGCTATAAAATCATACTTATTACAGCCTACTAATCTAAGTTATTATAAACATATAGGCTGTAACCAGTGTGAGAAATTGGCGTGGAAAACACTGGGGATGATTTTCAGACTGCAGTCCTGTGTCATGTTCTAGATTTAATAGCGAGGAGTGGTCCTGCACAAGAGATTAAATATAATTTTGTTTTGGATAAAAGCAAAAAAATAAAGTAAAATATAGTTTTTAGATTTTTTACTTAAGTAAATTCTATGTAAGTTGTTTCAAAGTCCGAGCTGTACAATTAATAGTGCACATATTGTATAATCAAAATATATAATACATAAAGTAAACATACTCAATAAGTATGTAAATCATCCACAATCAAGTACTGTTATTCAGGTTTGTGGTCTGGAACATTTAGCTGTAAAACAGCAATTGTTGCTGCCCTTCAATCTGGGACGGGTTATGAAGTCTTTTTCCTCAAGCAAATATGCGCCAAGGTCAGACCATGCATGTTCAGAGAAACTGAAAAAAGCCCAAGAGCTATATCTCAGAACATGCTAAAGGTTTGTTTGGAAGGGTTTCCAGGAGAAAACCTCTTCTCGCAAAAAGAAAACAGCGATGTGGTTTAGGTTTGCAAAGTTGCATCGGATCAGTCAGTAAAACTTCTGGAACAACGTCCTTTGGATAGACAAAAAAACCGAAGTGGAGATGTTTGACCATCATACACAGCACCACATTTGATGAAAGCCAAACACCTCATACCAACTGTCAGGCGCAGCAGTGAACAGGTCATCATTTGTGCTTGTTTTGCTGCCACAAGACCTTTGAGTCATTGGAGTCATTGAGCCGACCACGAGTTCCTCTAGTATCCCAAAGTGTTGCAGAATCAAACGTGAGGTCTTCTTTCTGGCAGCTAAAGCTTGGCCCAAATTAGGTCGCGCAACAACACAATTACCCCAAGAACACCAGCAAAGTTGCAAAAAGAGGAGTGGGACAAAATTCCTCCACAACAATGTGAGAGACTCATAAAGTTGTTTAGCTTCAAGTTCCTGCTACAGGTGGTTCAACAAGGACTTGAATCATCACCTGGTCAGTACTAGACTTTTTTTTTCTTATGTCCTGATATCTGAAAAAAATTGATGGACGGTGTACTTTTTTTTTGAACCATGACTCTGTATCGCTTTAATGTTCCACCTGTTGATCATTTTACCTACTTATCTATTACCAATTAACGTGATCAATAACCATGCAATTAATCTGCAAAATAAACTAAAGAGGAGAACAAAGTGTATTATTTGTGTCCAAAATATAGTGGAATTAAAGCGCAAAGTAGCATAACATAGCAATTTTTAAATTAAGTATAAGTACTTGAACAAAGTACTCAAGTAAATGTACTCTTTTACATTCTGGCCGGTCCTATCCATGCTCTCATCTAGCAGTGTTGTTGTAAGATTATCAGCCAATGATATTTCAGGGGGACTAGTGCCAGAGTTCTTAAACTTTAAGGATACACATGCTAGTTCCTGACACTACCTGCCTGCTGTCATCTACCATAGTGCCAGTATCATGCTACATACACCCAGACACACAAGTATATGCTCAAAGTTCACGGCTTATACAAACACATACACCCAGACTAAAGTGCCGCCCCACATTCATCATCCCACTCGAACAGTGATATTGCTCCCATCAGGGGCAATTTTCTCCCCCTCTCATGACAGCAAGAAGTCTTCCCATACTCGGGGTGGCCACAGAGGGCCCCACGCAGGGATGACATCAGCGCTCAGCCCGGAGGAGCTTTGTGACAGCCATATGTAAATTGAATATGACTAATCGCTTCCCCACATCACCTCTCGCCACCTCTGGGCCACTGCGACGAAAGACGGAGCGTTGAACGAGGAGAGGGAGAGCTCAGCAAGTGCTTTTGAAGTGTGAGCGTAGGGGGTGAGAGGGTAGCCAACCAGACGGACGCTACGTAAGTCAACCATTGTTTTATTTTCAACAAAATTAACCCACAGAAGATCCAATAAGGAGCTAACAGGTCTAAAATGTACACACAAGTGATTGCGGTGTCTCTGATTGTCATTACTTCAAACGTGACGGCCTCCAACAAAATGCGGTGCGCTGATTTAACAGCTAAGCTCAAGTCTGAAGCCTCTCAAGGGGGCCGCAGATGGGAATATGATCACTATTTTCATTGATGACCATTCTGTTCTCACAGCTTTGACTTTCTCACTGGAGTGAAGTGGTTCACACACGAGACAGACGGTAAAGCAAAACGAGCGAGGCACCAGGAAGATAAAGTGCTTCCACATGTGGAAGGCATGAAGAAGAGGCAGAGGTGGGTGTGACCACCCATACAACAGGGGAATCCCAGGTGTCCCAGTCTTTGTTCTCACTGTGTGTGCCTGTGCACGTGAGCCTATCAGTAGGTCACCAGGAGAAAAAGTTTGATTCATGAATGCTGTCAAAATGCAGAACAAATGCTGTTTTTTTTGATGACTTCTTTTAATTAAAATTGAAAAATATAACCAGATCACAGAATGGACACATTCACACTCTCATCATTGGCCTGAGTTGATGGGCTGCCTGCCACGTAGCTGCAGCTGGAGGTGCAGATGTCATTTTCTAATGTTTGTTTTTTAATTAGAGTGGAATAACTGTCCTTAAACGTCCATATACTGGGACATTCCATCCCCCGATAAAACGCTGAAGACTTTGTCAAAGGAGATAAAAGTGTAAAAGTGTCAAATATCAGAATGTTTGATTTATGCAATTTTAGAGTCGTTTTACTGACGGAAAAAGTAAAAATGCTCAAATCACGCAGTTTTTACATTTTACATATTTACACAACTTAAAAAAGGGGAAAGTTCTCCTTCACTTTTGGCCTGAACACTTTGCATTGCGCACAGTGATGACCCTGCCTCCATTCTCTTCACACCCCACTTGGCTCAAATCACCCCCTGATGGGCAGTGTAAACAAGTGGCACTGTGTATATCCTCCATATAATCTGGATTTAACTCGGTGAGATCACGGCTGTTGGAGTGAAGAGCCCCCCCCCCCTTGTCCGGACTGCTCAGCTGTATTGTGGGAGGTTCTCTTTCAGTGCCACCTTTGTCTATGTGTGTGTGTGAGAGAGAGAGAGAGTGAGAGAGAGAGTGTGTGCCCCTGATGACAGGTCACAACAAGTCATGACTAAACTTCCCCTGTGGCAAGACATGATCTTGGTATATGTGTACTCCTGAAGGGAAAACACTCACAAATTCATTCATACTGTTAGCTTGAAATCTCATAAATGCAGACTGTCGTCACTTTTTCTTTCTCGCTCTTGCACACACATGTATGCACATTGCAAGTCAAGAGAAAGATTTGAACCCCTCAGCAATTCAAACCAGGAATATTCGAGTAGAGTAAAACTTTGTTCCTAAACTAGAAGTGTTATTTATAATTGATCATAACCTTCAGATATTTTCTGCTGCATCATACAGTTCCCATCTGTTGTTTTGACACTTTCAATGGTATTATATAATGCCCTAAAACGCTTAAACACAAAAACCACATTATCCTTATATATCATAACATGATGTGCTTTGAAAATAGATAACCTCTATTACCTCTAAACGTCTATTACCCCAAGTAAAAACCCAAAACCAACGGAGCTACTTTTTGTAGGCTAGCTTGCCATAACAAGCTAGAACTAAAGCCGGAACAAAATGTATTTATTTTTTAAGCATGTACTAATATAGCAACCAAAGACTGTTACAGACATTGCTAGCTGATGGTTGGAGGTGCTCATTTGTTGGGCAACATCAATTTCATTGTTTTAAAAAATAGTCAAATGAAGAGCTAAAATATTTTAAACTGGTTAGCTTTTTTGTTTAATGTAAGATTTCTTTGATTCGGTGCTACAAAAGGAGACATAAATGGTACCAATA
The DNA here is from genome assembly GCA_015106755.1 of Etia nguti. Classification (NCBI taxonomy): domain Eukaryota; kingdom Metazoa; phylum Chordata; class Actinopteri; order Cichliformes; family Cichlidae; genus Etia; species Etia nguti. The sequence continues at coordinate 1,329 of VUQG01032647.1, read as the reverse complement.
AAAAATAATTTATGACAATCATATCTTTAAAGCTAAATATATTTTGACAGGATGTTTTTTGACTGACAATTAAATGAGACTTAAGCTAAACTTATGCTAGCTAGCTTAACTAGCTTAGAAAGCAGTTACAGAAGCTCTAGCTAGTTTCCTAAACCTAGCAAATAACTTTTGGCTCTAGATAGAGGAATTCATGAAATTTAGCATGATTAGATCATTTTAAAAATTTGTTTCATTTAAATGTAAGTTTATTTATAAATTTGAGTTCAAATAGAACACAGCAAAAGTAAGACCATTTTTAATTTAGAAAACACATATTTAAAGCTAAAATGCACAAAGGAACCAAAAGAATCTTTTGTGTAACATCGTGTTTTCCCCCCTTACTTTTTCTACTTTAAAAAAGCAGAATTAATTTTGTAGGTATTAAATTTATAGGATGTACCAGTGGTGAAATGATGTGCTAATACCAACAAAAACAGTTTAAATAATATGGCTGATAGTCCATTTACTGTGTGTCTGATGTTGTTTATTCATCTTTTTGTACCATGGAAACAAAGAAAATATATAAAATAAGAATTTGGGAGTGTTTCAACTGTTCATCTGACTAAGTTTAGACAATTATGTACAAAGTTAAATGACTGAAATAGAAATTGGTTGCTACCAATAGTAAACGTAAATCGTCAACAAGTCCAAGTCCAGAGTATTTTTTTCTGATATTGTGCTGTAAGTTTTTCTCTTTGTCTCTATTATGATTTTTTTTTTTTTCAATCACCATCAAAAAACAATGTTTGCTGCACAGGAGTCGTGTCTTTGTGTCTTTGTATGTCAGCATTTTTTCCTGCATTTTTTTTCTGCATATGATTTTCATATAATTTTGTTTTATCCCTTTAGTAGACAAAAGCGTGTTTTGTACACATTTGTAATGGCTCTGCGCATATTTTCTCCACGCACCCTGTGTTTCTACAGTGTACAGTCAAACACACCGGGTGCCAGAGACATCTCCTAACAGAGTACCGAAACAAATGAATACAGTGTTGCCTCATACAGCTGGATGAGCTGCAGAATGTTACGCTCTCCATTTTCTCCATGTCAGTCCAAGAAGAGAAGTAAATAAGAATAGCTCTTCTCATTGCCGCGTGAAAAATTTTGCTGGTCTGCATGAAGTGTAGAAAGAACAATCTGATGTGGGACCAGCTGGGCATCTGCACCAATGTAGGTAAAAAAGTTGAATAAGGAGAGACATGAAAAGGGACTCTCTCATTGTCTCCCAACTCTCTTTTCTCCTTACGGATGCAGCAGCTGGGAAGAAATTACTAAACTTCTCTACTTAGC
>VUQG01032644.1:0-10160 GCA_015106755.1 Etia nguti | reverse complement strand
CACGTTTTTGGTTATGTCTCCTCTCTCGCTTCTGCTCTCTCTCTCTCTCGCTCTCTCCCGCTCTCTCTTTCCTCTGCCGGGGCGGAGCTCAGTGTGGGCTCCCGCTCCTGGCCCACGCACCTGGGGATGATTAGCACACCTGCCGCTGATGAGGACAGAGTGCTACTTAAGATGACGGACCTGCTCTACTCGTCGCTGGATCGTTGAGCCATCAGCGTCAGTTGTCCTGCCGTCCGCAATTTGTACTTGTGAGTACTTCTGGATTTGGAAACTAACGGATTGTCTGTATGTGTGTAGATCTCCCCTGGACCTGTTTCCTGCGTGACTGTGACTGAGCGTGGATGAGTGAAGCAGTAGAGAAGGAAAGGACTGTGTGTGGAAACTGTGTGAAAAACTCCCCTCCTGGACTCCTGCCCCTTTCACTCCCGGACCCTGGAACCCTGGCCCTTTTCCTAAAGCACCTGTATATATATTTCACTGTGGGAGATCACTGTAATAAAAATCACTCTTGTTTGAAGAACTTTGTGGTTTGCGCTTGAGTCCGCTTTGCCAGCCGTGACACTAGAAGCCTGGAAGTAATAAATGCATGAACTAGTTTTTCACCGCAACTCTGAGACAGGATGTTTTTAATTTTAGAGAAACTGCACAAATCCAAGAAAGCAGTATTATCTATTTCTTTAATATACACACTAAAGGACATGTTGTGGATGAGAAATCACTGCAAAATTCTTCACAATGTTACTAGACACCAAGGTAATGCCATCCAGAGTAAGTATCTGTTAAGGCACCATGTTTCTAAGGTTTTGGGGGCCAAGTACAATGACCTCAGTTTTATCTGAATTTAGAAGAAGGAAAGCAGAAGCTATAAAGAACTTTATGCCTTCAAGACATTACTGCAGTTGAAATAATTGGTGTGTTTTATCTGACTTCATGCCTAGATTAAGTTGGGAATCATATGCACAACAATGAAAATGTATGCTATGCTTTAGCATGATGATGCTGTTTTAGGTAAGTATGTGTAATGTAAACAGGAGTGATCCTAACACGGAATCCTGTCGAACTGAATATAATTTACCTTATTGTGTCAAGAAGTCTCCACCTTTACATGAACAAAATGGAGTCTATTAGATGTGATTCAAACCCCGTTAGTGCCGTAACTTCCTACAACATCTATGTAATAAACTAGTGTGGTCAACAGTATCGAATGGTGCACAGAGATGAGTCCACTGTCAGAGGCCTTAAGAAGATCATTTGTAACCTTCACTAAAGCTGTTTCTGTGCTGTGATGGGCTCTGAAAATGACTGAAATAAACTATTCATCTGCGGATAAAATTCTGAGGCCACCAAAGTGGAAGCCACCAGTCTAAGCCTAGAAATTTCATCCATAAAAGTTATGAACAGAACTGGTGACAGGACAGCCTTGGCTGTCCAAACTCCTTTAACGGTTGTGCTAGGACCCAGTGGCTCAGACATCCCATACTCCTGAAGCATCCCCAAGGACACTTTGAGGAATGTGGCCGAATGCCTTGACAGGCATAATTCAGCAAATGGTTCAATTCTTCTTTCTCTCCTGGCATAGACCTTCCCAAGGAGATTAAGGAGTATGATACCCCTGTAGTTGGAGCATAATCTCCCCTCTTAAAGATGGGAACTACCTTTAACAGTCTGCCAATCCAGAGGCATGATTCCAGATTGCCAAATGATGTTATGGAGGAGTGTCAAGCCCGATAACGTGCAAAAGTGAGCATAAACATGCTCATTTATTGTCGATATTGTCACAATTGCTTATCGTCAGTAGATTAGACATGAAACCTTCCCATCTACGGACAGCTGACAACAAGTCGGCTAAACCAAGTGTCGGTATTCAACAATGCTAGATCCACTTCAACGAAAGCTTTACTAATGCTGGCCAAGAATAGCTAACAGAGGCTAACTGCATCTAACCCATGCAAAACCAATGCTTACTGACACAAAAGTTCAGAATACTCTCAACAGCTTACATCCGTATCAGTGTTAGTGTTATCAGACAGAAGTGATCTTGTCCAATATCAGACTCCTTTCACAAAGTTTTACATTATCCTCCAGAGTAAATAAAAAGCGAGCATGGGGGCTCTCCCACCTGGCTTGTCGGTGGCAGATCAAACTGTATGCACAAACCTTACTGCACATGGAGATTACTTCTGATTGGTTCACTCCCAAACTTGTCCCGCCTCTTTACACGACTTAAGGAATTCTGATTGGATCTCATTTCTTCAGAACATTTTCATCTGGTTTTATTCATGGACTAAAGTGTCAGTACTTTTCATCAATGTTTTTATTTACTTGTTGCCCTTTTTTCATCAGAACAAAGGTTTTTTTTGATGAAAACTGCTGAAAATATTATTCAGCAAAATTTACACTGAATCCAAATCAATTAAATGGAATTGAACCAGGAAGGATAAGAAAACTTGACTCAGCCGACTGCAGTCTGCAGTCCAGCGATGAGATTTTACACACTGTACATTTTAAATAATTTTTTGATCACAATAAATTTTTTGACTTTTGCATTAAGAATTTGACTAACCCCATCTTAACCTTCTCACATTTTTTAAGATTGTAAAACTGTGAGAAGTTTAAATGTGGCTGAAGCAATGTGCAGTTCCATAATATCATAAAAAAAGGTATCATCTCCTTTTGTATGAAGAATGCTGTTTATGATTGTTGCAGTGTTATTTGTAATTACAAACACAACCACTCTACTTGTAAACCCAGAGTGAACAGATACAGCTGATGACCAGCTTTGAGATGCGTTTGGCTGATGTTAAGCTCAGTGAAGGGTCACAATGACAAGAAAGCCAGTTGAGATTTGTTTTGTGACACTGTTGGACAGACCATCGTAGTCTCTGGTGCTTATTGCAACGGTAATAAATGGAAGTGGAGCTGATTAAAATACTTCTCCTTATTTTACAGTAGGCCCTTGTTGTAAGGTTACTGACACTTAACAGAGAGGAAAAAAATATTTTCCATCGAAGATTTTTTTTCTGTTTGGAAAATAAACAGACAAAGCTGTCACTACATAGCAGTTTTTTTGTTTTTTTTTTGCTTTAGCAGAAATTGGCATAATAGACTCATGTGGGATAATGACTAGATGTTAAATATTAGTGACTGCTGGTACAAATGTAGGAGGAGTAAGTGAACAGTTTCAATGTTGCCACTCCATCCTCCCTGATATTATTGTTTTTTAGATGTCACAAGCCTGACGTAATTATGGATTTTCAGGAAGACAAAGACGGTAACTGATGTCAATGTTTTGCTTTTTCAAACTGTAACAGAGCACTGTGAGATACTGCTTTCCATCCAATCTGCGGCAAAAGCACACCATCCAAAACAAATGTTTGACTGTGGCATTCACAGACTGAGGATGTGAAAATGTAATGAGCGACTGCTCATCTGTGGTGCTTTACAGACAATCTGCAGTGACAGAAAGTAACAGGAGCTCAAATTCTTTGAACAAATGTTGTGCGTCTGCCAGAAAAAGCTTTTTGTTCCTCTAGCATTTCCCTATTTTCATAGTGCACCGGCTCCTCTCTACTCCGTGTGTCGCTAAGCAGCTCTGGCTAATTATTGTGGTTAGGTAGGTGTCAAGCAGCACAGAAGCATGCATGGCAGCATCTGCCTCACCTTCTTCAAGGAGCTTGTGTAATTTCCTTTTTTTTAAATTGCACCTCTGATCTTCCTTTAATTTAGTTCACCTGGCTGTTTCCAGCAGGTCACTTTATAGTGGAACGACACCAAGTGACACAAGTGTGGGTTCGGGTACATTCCGAGTGAGTGCCGTAGATATTCCATCACATAAAAATATGCTGGATCTCTATTATCTATTATTCTTTTGTATGCAAATTTATTCTGGACTGGGAGCAATGTATTAACCAGTTTGCACAACTTTCCTTTCAATTTCCCCTCGAATTACTGATTTTAATATGGTCTTTGATAACAAACCTTGGTGAGAGTACACAGCAGGGATTTCATTGTGGTGGAAAAATGATGGATTCATTTTCACGGGCAGTTGAGGGATCACTCTTAATTATTTCAGGTTTTGCCCTTTGATCTGATTTCCACCCAGACACATCCAGCGTATTTCATGTGTGTGAATGTGTGCTTTTGGGCTTGTGTCTTTGTGAGGATAGGGTGTCCTAGTTAAATGGGGAAAAAAAAAAAGGAGAACTCTGGAACTGGTTATTGGTTGCCCAAGTGAATTCAAGGTTATGTCTGGACTACAGGTAAGGTCTGTCACTTATTATATTCTGGGCAAATATCAGGATTTCTCTTAATATTAAGGAAAGGCAAAGATTTGGAGTAACCTTAAAATTTAGATTCACTACAACAGAAAATAACTCATTTAAAAAAAGTCTTTAAAGTTTGTAAAACGGCAGGCTGTAACAGCATGGTGAACACAGGAAGTAAAAGAATCATTAGCACCATGTTATCAATTTATTAATTTTTTTTTTAATTTTAATAAAATAAGGCATAACTATTGTGTGGTTAGCATATGTTTTGGTTTGTGTTGGGGTTTTTTTGCAAAAATGGACACAAGTAATTTCATACTAATGATGCAGAAATACATGAGAATGGTCTGTGAGGCTCATAATCCTGATGCAACTCGTGATTTGTTGAGCGTGTTAAAACTGAGAGAAGATGTTATGTTCATCATTTTTCTTTCCCATTTGTTAAAAAAGCCATAAATCAGTGGCTAACCGCTGACCTCTTACAGGACGTTGCTCTTTCTGCAATCAGCCTCAACTAAACACAAAACCTGTTCTCTCTGACTACGACTCAAATCTAAGTCTGTGTTAGCTTCTGGCTAAAGTCCAGGCCATTCGTTTGGTTCATTCCAATCATGTTTAAACAATGTCCAGGACTTTATAATGAAGTATGATGAAGCCTAAGTAATGAGGAGGCAGTGAAAGGCCCTTGTATAGCTTTTCCCAAGCCCTTTAACACAGAGCCTTGACCTTTTTAACTAGCAGAATTAATTGGGCTGGGCTAACCTTTTAGAGCCTAGCTGTGAAATAAAACCAGTGTTCCCGGGTCGCCTCATTATACCGTTCTAGCTTCAGAGTGTGAGTGCTCCTTTTTCCCCCATAGTTTGAGGACACACAGCAGCCAGTCAGCGGCTCAGATGGGGAATAAATTTCAGGTCAGTCCAATGAAGTCCGACACCTTTAAGCCTGCTTCCTTTAGACTCTCCAGTTGAAGACTTAAGGTACTGTTCACTCTGTGGGAGGGAGTCATCAGTTTAATGCATGTAAATCATTTGCTGCAGTACAGTAAGTTTTCTTTTTAGAAAACATGCATTTAATGGTGTCTTATTAAATCCAAGTATCATGGTTTCGGTGTGCTTTCAGTTAAATAATTAAAGCATCATTAATTTGTCCTGAATCTTCTGGAAGCAGGAGGTCAGAAACAATATATACTGCTCAGAGGTCAAAAGGGGAAGAGAATAATAAACCGTTTCAGGAATTTCTGAAATCTCATTTCAAAACAGTCTCATGCTGGATGGAACCAGGCATCCTACACATAGACATGAGTTCCTACCGTTACCATCAAACTTTAAAAAGGGGGGGGGGGGGTTGAAGCACAAAACTTACACATTGTTGGAAGTAATTCTCTTGCATTCTCAAAGAGTGTTTCAGGCTCAAAAGATGTACTTTTTGTAATTAGTGATTTTTTTTCAGTACTGGTGCTGGAAAACAGTCCACCTATAAAGGAACAGATTTTGTGGTAATTGTACCAGACTGTTACGATTTAACCTCCGCCCCCGTCCAACAGGAACTCCCAAGGCGGATCTATCCTGGATGGATCACATGTCCCATCATACTGTAACTAGGAGAAATCCTAAGCTGGTTGGTATTCAGGCCAATCTGGCCACATTAAACTCAAAAGGTTCTTTCAGCTGTGCCGATATGATCAGTTATTCAGTTTTGACAGTAACTTGAGAATAGACCAATATGACCCCAGTAGATGCACCCTGCTTAATCAGATGTCTGTAGCATTATAGTTAAAGCGGTAGCTATAGAAACGGTTCCACATGTTCTGCCACCAACTGGTGTCGACATGGATTGAGACAAAGTGTATCCATGGTCGTGACTGCGGCTACTACATGACAAAGTTATGCTTCTGTTGCTGTACTTTGATAGATTATGTCTATAACATGATAGTTTATAGTAGTGTAACACTCGGTTTGTATGAGTGTGATGCCTTGACATTGTTGTGCTGACTGAGTTGTGTTGAAGCAAAGCATTTCTGAACTACTGTGGTGCACTGGTAACACATTTGTCATGTTTTATAAAAGAACTGCAGGTCCTAACTGTGCTTGGCACTGTAAGACGTTCTTGAGTAATGTTGAAGGGAACTTGGAGAGCAGTTACAGTATGGAGCAACATAGCACCACAGATTCAACCACAAATGCAGCTGAGTCACAGCAGTAATGCATCCACAGCTTTAGCAGTCTGGTCCGGAAGAGCAGCTGCAGCTGTGCTCGCATACAGACACTGAACACTGTTGCAGACTTCTGAAAGGAGTAATGAACGTGAAATGCATCATGCAAAGTGCTACATTCCCACTCATTCCTCTATCTGCATAGCCGTTCCCTAAACTACCAGAGTTGGCTGCTTTAACTAGACTAGACCAACTCTGGAAAAAAAACATGTAAGGGAATGGAAAATGTAGTGGAGGAGTGTGCGAACTTAAATGGTAGCAATGCAAAAGTATTTTCTTATTGTGACACAAGGCTCTGTAGTGCTGTTTGTGCTCTAAAGACGTGTTATGAGCTAACAGCATACATCAGACACCGCAGTACATTTACAAGAGGACGGCATGAGATGGTCTCTGTCTTAGTGACTGTTTTAGGAGCTGCAGTCATTCAAACAGACTTCATGTCAAGCTTGGTGTTGTATTGTTTCATAGTTGATTACTTGAAAAATAGAAAGGTTGTATAGTAAGGCACACGTATTGAAATGTGTCAGACAAAACATTTAAGTACAGTAATATAAATTTGGCTTGAATGATCAAAGTATGGAACATTAGCAAACTTGAACTGTGCTGCAAAAAATATGACTGTAAAAAGTGAAGACATCCCAATCAATTCAGAGAAAAGAAATTTGGGTTTTCCAGAAGTTAAGTTGGTTATGCTTTGAAAGAGTTGGTTGATAGTTTCCCCAATGAAAAGGAATAGCTATCGAAAGTTTTCCAAACACGTCGGCAGCAAACACTGTTGAGACTTCAATAAAATTCTCATTGAAAGTCTCAGGGAAAAAAAAAAAGTGATAAAATGAGGCAGACATTGTTTCTTTGGCCACTCAACATATCACACAGAGTGAAAGAAGTAAAATTTGTGCTGTCTTTTAGGGGGAAAAAAGCCACCTGTCTAACACTTTGAATTGCATTAGACTGCCTTCCTCAGACAAAAGTGTAAAATATAATTTTAAATCGGCTTCCTGACGCTTTTGATTTCAGTGACTCTGCAGGAAATTAGCCCACAGAGACATTTGAAGCCCTGTATGCACATTTTCTCTAAATCCAGTATTCTGCAAAATTCAGATGACCCATTGTTAATAGCACCATGGTGTTAAACATGAGTTTGCAGGAATGCATTAGAAGAAAAGTGCAGGAACAAGTGTGGAAGGAGCAACAATCCCAGAAGTGTGGATGACATCAGGGGAACGTAACATACATTTTATCAAACCCCACATTTGTATATGTTAATTAATCTTTTTTTATGCATTTTTATATTCATTAATGACCCTAAATTAATCAAAAGGAACCCCACATTAAACATGACATAAAGTGGCAGTATTTTAAAATACATTTTTTCATAATACAAGATGGTAATAACTTAAAGGACTGAACACGTGTAAGGGAGAACAAATATCAGTAAACTATCCTAACTCAAGTAATAATTAGTAAAAGCAAAACAACTGAGCAACTGAGGAGAGAGGCTGTCTCGGTGGACTATTGTTGTGATTTCACACTGTATATATATATATTTAAGTATTTCTTTTCCCCATGTTGCACCCAGTCTTTTCCCACATGCCAAATCCCCCTTTAGCTCCTGGTCTGCACTGATTCAGTGACTGCACGGAGACCCAAACAGAGCATCTGCTTTGTCCACAGGCCAAGCATTTTGTCCACTGAACATCTATGTTTATTTTTCACATGTCATTTAGTGCTAATACACCAATGAATGGTGTGGTTTTGACTCCAGAATGATAATGGTGTGTACAGTCACAAATGTACAGTCAACACATGTGAAAAGTCAATCAAGCCATGAATAATTCTAACCTAAAATGTACTTGGTTCAATTAAGATTCCAATTAATAAATCATTTTCAAATGAATACATTTGAACTATTTAACAAATTGTACACTTGGTTTCAGATTTTTTTTCATCGGTTTATTTGCGGCTGTAATGACTCATAGTCTGGTTTATTTCAAGGTATCCATTAAGGTAGTGGAAATTCAGAGTGGGTGGTACCTTTGAATTCTTGTTGGCATTTTATCTTTTCATCCAAGTTAATTTCCAGCCTTGGTTACAGAACCTGATTCACAAAGAGGAGCTGAAATCACAGACAACATGTTGAGGGCTTGTGTTGAAAATATTCTTGTTACTGTCAGTCAGAGAGTTTGTCTCTTAGCAAATTGCAGAACTATTAGCTTTTCTGTGTGACATCTTAAAAGGACAAAGGCAACAACATCTTCTCAGTTCTTGTTATTTTACAAGTTCTTTTCCCCTAAGGCTTTTAGAAAGAAGTTTATTCCAGTGGCACAAAGTGTTAGCCACAAAGTTACCATTTGAAATATTTTCTCACAACTACCTTATGAACAGAAAAGACTGTTACACTTGACAAGAAGCAGTGAGGCAAAGAATAGACAAAACTTTGTCAACTATGGAGTGAGTATATCTTAACAATTGTCAGCTTTTGGTTTCCCTTTAAGTTTGTCACTTATATAATACAACTGGAGGTTTTTTGGAGTTGTTGAAGTTTGTCTTTATTCTAATCACCCACTGTCTGCAGCCCTATGAACCCCATAACCTCTTTTTTACCTTTGTTTGTTTTTATGGCCCAGAACCTAATGGTTCTGATGAAGAGAAGAGAAAAGACAATCCAGACATCTGTAGACCACCACTCAAATCAGCAGACTTGCATGGCCCTTCTTCCATACTAAGTGTTCCTATGTGAAAGTACGGTGTTTGGTTGCTGTCTATGCATATGTGTTACAGCAAGCAAAGGACTTGGTTAATGGTGTTTTATTGGGGTTGAAGTAGAGCGATTCTAAAAGTCAAGCGGTAACCTCCAGAACTGAAGCAACAAAATCTGCAGTTCCTTTAACATTCACTTGAGGCTGGCTCCAAAAGTGTGTCATTTTAAAATGTCCAAGTCTTCAGAAGTAAACATGGTTCCAGCCTGTTTGCATGAATCATTTTTGTTTCCATGGCCAATTAGACTGCAGCTGTGAGATATATGGACAGTAACATCAGAAAGAAGGAGAACAGGAAAGTAGAGAAGTATGATCAACTGGTCCAAGTAAAAGTCAGCGAACCAGTAGGTGACCCCATGTTTGCATTTTATCTATAGGCAGCGTGGAAATGAAAAAACAATCCATATTTCCAGTTTGCACAAAAAATGTGGTTATAAATTATTTCTTACCTGGAATGATTACATCCCATTCCAGAAACTTTTTCTTTTCTGTTGTCTGTCCTTGAATATTCCTACACATTACACTTCCAGTCTGAAACTGTCAAAAATAACAATCCCACAGTCGATCAAATCCCGAGTGAAATAAAATGCACACCCTTCACTACTTTCACCTGCTTCGGAATTATAGACGTCAGTGTAGCACCCGCTGTTTAAGGTGACTCTTCCAAATCACGCATGACTAATTGCTGATGAGTTTTAAGCCATGTGTAACTAGGGGCTGTACAGCAAGCACAGCACTTACAGTATAAAATGACTGTGACCTTTTTAATCGTATTTAACATTCATGGGTGAAAACTGACTTGTCACTTTAATATCCTGATAATAGCATTATTGTATTTTATGAATTGCAAAATTTTACACATTAAGAAAAAAAAACAAAGCATACTTTATTTGGAGTCTTAGCAATTCTGTTGAAATTGTTCAA
>VUQG01032639.1:7900-22067 GCA_015106755.1 Etia nguti | reverse complement strand
GATATCTGAGCTTTTTACCATCTTTACTTCTGAGAAACTGCCTCTTTAAGATGCTCTTTTTATATCCAATCATGCTAATGACATGTTAACAAACAATCTAATTAGTTGCAAATTGTTTCTTTTTCGTACCATTTACTTTTGAAGTCTTTTTAAATGCACCAGTTTTTTTTAAATGGTGCACTTTCTCACTTTAAACTTTTGTTATGTTTTCTGTGTTCTATTGTATATGAAATATGAGTCTATGAGACTGCATTCTATTCTGTTTTTATTTACTTTTTACACACATCTGGGATAACTTTGGGCCAAGCATATCAGAATGTCATAGAAAAGTCAATGAGCATTTTACCACTGGAAGTTTGAAACTGATTTCTTCTTCACCACTATCACCTAGTATTAGAAATTAATGGGAAAATGACTCTGTGCTACCTTGAACTGTGACTGGACCAAACACTTTCAGATAAGTTTATGGTCCAAGTCACTTTCTTTAAGTCATGATTTTGTAATACGTGGTCTCTATGAGTGTTTAGTATTTGATAAAGGAGGGCATGTTTTAGGGTGGGCCTACCTTATAAATAAGTGGTTCTTGGTTTCCCAGTAAGAGCCACCCCTCGTTCATCACTTCTGGTTTCAAAACATGATGGTGACAGAAGCAATGCTCAGCTTGATGGATGGCATCACACTGGCTGTATCCATCTTTTACATACTATACAATCTACCCCTTATTCTGATAACGCCTGGCCTTCAGCAAATTCAAATTCAAGCCTAAAACTGTGTTTAAAAACACCATCATAGTGCATAACTTTAAAACCCTTTCAAATCCATATTTAACTTTCTTGACAGATAATTTATGCCACTTAATGCCTGAAAACTCAGACATGTGCCGGCTTGGCCTTTTCTCACGTCTTGTGTGAATATGGATCAATGCTGTTTAAACACATCTGTTGCTTTGTGTGCTTTGTTATTTGGATCATTATTCTGCTTTGTTGTCCTAAAATTGCATGTAGAATGCATGAAAGCGTTATTCCTCAAGGATGGAATCACTGTAGTAAGACGGTGTCCAACGAATATCACTTTCTCATTCAGTTCCTTCACTGGGCGCTCCACTTGAATTATCCCTTGGCCACATTTCAAACGGCATGTTTTCAAAATTAGCAGTTGGTTTACTAGTGAGAAACAGATCAGTACGCATGAGGAGTCAGCCATCTGGCTGCTCCATCTGTCCGCACCAAACATCTGTTTAACTGTGACTTTCATCTCAGGAGCACTTTGGTTGCTGATTCCTTAAATTTCAGCAAAGAGCGGTCCAACTGTAGCTCCCACCAGCAGCCTTTTTAACAGATCCATATTGACACTGGCTCCTATGCATGTTGACACCCCAGCTCTTACACTCTGCATGCAGACTGCATGTAGGCAAGATAATGAACTACAACTGTGTGCATCTGATTGACAGAGGCACCATATCCAAACACTGAGCTCTGTAATATAAAATTGTTAGAGCTTTCAGATTAAACTGGAAAAGTGCCCTATAAATGCCATTCTATTTACACTTTTTGTCTGCAGATAGACATGTTTGTTTCCAGACTCAGAATAAATTAGTGTCAGCTATTTGTAAAGCAGAGGATGGTGACGCTACATTGAAGCTTATTTTCCCTCAGTTTTTAATGTTTTCTTGAGTAATCCACCTCCTGTCCTGTGTTTTCCTGTCTGCTTCTTCATGTTCTTCCATAAGATCCATTAAATTTGAATGTACTGATAAATACTGATGAATTACTTTGATACTGATTTTAAAAACATGATTACTCTGGGGCAAAGTTTGCCATTCTTATTGATTTAAAGCTAATTTTATTGATTTTATTTTACAACAGACACAAATAATAAAAGTATTCTGGGAAATTGCAAATCCCACTGAATCTAGAAATACAGGTATATTTATTTTTAGAGGTTTTTGTATTTTAGAAGTACAATTTTTATGACTTTTAATAAGAATTTCTACTTACAGGGAGACAAGCTTTTGACTTTTAAAGCAACTTGCTCTGATTACAGCTGCTTTTACTGATTGTATAATAACTATTTTCCAGTTTTTATAGTACACACCTTCATTAATGCAAATAAGAGTCTGGTCAGTCCCGTGTGAGAGGAATCTGAATTCTTCCCATAAAAGCTAATCCACCTGAAGTCTAATGCTGATGTTGATAGTAATGTTCCATATTAAGAGGAAAGTATCCTGGTCCTGGGTCTGTTGCCCAGAGTTCTGTTATTCATGTTTCTAAGTAGTCTCTTGTCTGAGTTACTTCCCGCTTGTGTCCTGTTCATCTTAGTCTTGTGTTGTTCCTAGCGTATCCTGTATGTCAGTGGTCCTGTTTCCTAGAGGTCTTTCCCCTGTATAGGTTTCTGTTACTAGGACTTATTTATTTTCTTTTGGATTTTATGTCACCTTTATTTTGTACTGCCTAATAAATGGGTTGCTTTTGTTTACTCCAGTTTACTTCTGCATATATCTGTGCTTGGGTCCTCACAAACCACAATATTTGTGCTGTGTACTCTGCAGATCATGACAGAAAGCAATTGCAGTTTTGGGTTTTTTTTGTTTTTGTTTTGCTTGTATCAGATATGCAGATAATTACAACTTTGGGAAAGAAACCAAACTTTACACACTGAAAGTTTGCTTTCCTTACATTTAAAAAAAAATGAATTGTTAGTATGGGTATCATATTCTGAATTTGCCACATCAGCTGTTACTGTTGCATTTCAGAATACATCACTTTTCAGATCCTAATTTCTTATTATATTCAGGCTAACAACTCACTTTTTAACTACTTGAACCCCTCGTTTTTAATTATTTATGCCGGACATGCCTACATAGAATAAACATTCCACAATGAGCTCCATGCTAGGTCCAACAAGCAGCTGTATCACTGTGAATTTCTCGTACATCTCAGGAGATTTAGGGGAAATATTTGATTCATAAGAAAAAACTGAGAATAAAATGACAAAAATAGTGGCAGAGAAATTCTTGTCCTTCATGGTTCAAGGTCACTGCATCTCATTTGTCTGTGTAAGCTGCTCTGACACTATTAGGTCAGCTAGGACATTTCATGTTTACATGTCCATAGGTTCACCCACAGTGCAGAAAACTCCTGCATGAAGTGCAGCATTGTAGCTGAGTGCTGACTGCTCATAAACATGTTTAACTATTTCCACACTGCAAGTAGGAGTTTACATCAGTATGTACTGATGTTATTTTAGCTATATTTCCCTGCATGGTCAGGGATTCATTTAATCTCCGAAAGCATTATATGAAACAGCATTTATAAAACTTAAACATTCTGATACGAAACTAAAAAGATCTGTTTTATTTGACTATATAAAAAGCATTTTTATTCTCCTTGGTTTTACCATTTTAACCAAAATCACACTCTTTCACTAAACCTATCCAAGTAGTTTTCTTTGGTTGAATCTAACCAAAGAGCCACTGAACGCAAAAGTAAAAATCAAGTGAAAATAAAAGCGAGTCACAGTCTCCTGGATGATCAATTTGGGACTTGTATCCCCTTAAATGAATATTGATTTGTATTTTTATTTGAGATATACAAAAAGATATAGAACTTTGCACATTTAAGAATATATCTTCAACCGGGATTTGTCAGGTCACAGCTACATTAAAGATATCTTTAGTCTATGTTTTCACTGATTGTAAATTCATTGGGGATTTAATGTAAATACTTTTTTTTTTTTTAAAGGGCCCGTATAGGTCACTCCAGTTAATTCATATAAATAAAGCCACTGTAAATTGACAACACATTTCTATGACTTTATGGAGCTCTTGTGAAACACATCAACAGCTGACATTTTGCTGACTCAATACACAACAGCAACAACAATAATTCAGTTTCAGAGATACAAACACGGTGTCCTTTAGTTTGGATCATGTAGCATATGCATTGTGGCAATAATGAGACCAGTTTCACTCCCAAACCCATCATATTTTCACCCAAAATCACAATTTTCTCCTAAAAACAAGTTCAAACACAATTTTGATGTCTAAATGTAACAAACAGCTGGAGAGATAACAAATGAAACAAAAGTCTTTACTTTCGCCCCCGCTGTCATCCCACATGCTTGCATTTACATTTTCATTCAAAGATTAACAATAACCTTAGTTGTAACTTTGCAGTAACTGATGTTTTAAAAAAAATTATAAAAGATTAGTAAAGAATATTATCATTTCCTTGTTTTCTAACAGTAAATTTACAAAAGTTTTACATGAGTACCATTTTCTCCATTTAGTCTGTGATGGTTATCATACAGTTTAGATTCCCTGTAAATCCAGTATTTCTCCATTGTGTCTGTCAAATAAAAGCAGCACATGCTTGAAAACAATCATAAAAAACACTCATGCATCCATATAACTGTTATGAGTTATGAGTCATCCACTGTCATCTACTGTTCAGTAAAACCAGGTCATTTATTTTTGTAAGTTGTAATAGTGTTTTATACACTTACAGCTTTATCTCTGTGTTGGTATCTGTTAATATGAACTGACAGGATGTAATGAGAGAGGACGTGATGTGATGGATGCCATTATCTCTCCAAATGCATCATTTCCACTGCATAAGCAGGTGGAGGGAGTGGATATTAGATGCCTGTGACTTCTTGAAATTCTGCCAATCCCTTTCTTTTCTACACAGCCTTCAGCCAGACTTTCATTTATCAACGCAAGGTTGCATTTCTCTAAGTGAGATTTGATTTGTTTTGATCAGTAAGCAGTAATGTAATATTTCAAACCCTCCCAGCAGGCATGTTTAGTTTGTAAAATTAGAACTACAGCTTATCTGGGTTTCTGAAGCCAAAGATATGAGGTTATGGTTTAAAATTTGCAGTGCTGAATTGAGAGCATTCTCACTCCCAGTCACACTGAAACACCGGAAATAACACTTAAGAAAAGGAGACGTTTCAGCCGGCGCTCTTTTTTTCTGATGTGTCCTCTGCATGTCACTTGAATAATGTGAGTCTAAGAGAGCTCTGAGGGGACGAGATGGCATGTATTTGAGCATGCAACAGTGAATGGTTGATAAGTCTGACAGCCCGGCGTCGGCAGTCCGTGGCTGGTGGACGCTTGACATTGCCAGGGTTCAAGGGTCACATGCGGGAACACGTTGTTACGGTAAAGACCAGAGGGATCGTAGGGTGAGCTGTCACTCTGCTTCAGTCAACGACAGCTGAGAAGTGTCTGAGATGGTGGCCAAACCTGCAACTATCAGGCCACTGTCAATCATCCGAGTCAACACTCTACCTCATCACCTTGGAGCAAGTTCAAACCAATCGATTCAAATGAAAGTCAGATTTATTCTCTGTGTTTCTGTTGACCTTGACCCTGTCAACAAATGGGGCTGTTACATCCTTTGCTTCAAGGATCTCTGTGAGCCTTTTGCAAAGTGAACAGAAATTCAAATGAACAAGCGTCAAGTGCAGTGAAAACGGCAAAAAGGCTTTTTAGATTTAAATTTAGCTTCTTTTGGAGCAGCAGTGAAATACATATTGTGTATGCAGAGGAAAGAGAATAATACTTTTTTTTGCAATTTTAGTCTCATTTCTATTCCGTGTCTCTTGGACATTAATGAAAGGTTGGAAAAGCGAAAAAAAAAAGACTGTGTCCATTTGGTTTGCCGAGCTCTAAATTAAGCCATGTGCATACAGAATCTGTTAAATGTGCATCTTTCAAATCCTTTTTAAATGAAACTACAACGTGTATGTATAAGCAAAACAGAAGTTATAATTTCTCCACAGTTTGTGTGAGTATTTTCATCTAAATTATGTTCCTTCACAAACTGTTTGAAAGTACTTTGAATAATCAACAAGCTCATCCAGGAGGCCACAAAAGAACTCAGAACAGCATCTAAAGAACTGCAAAGTTTTCCAGTGCCTCCTGGGGGGAATCACTAGGTGTTCCTATAGGCTAAATGAGATAAATATATAAGATAGAATAAGATTCTGAGACACATGAACTCCTACATGCAAGCTGTCCTTTGGTGGCAGCATAACATGAGTGAAAATTTCCTGCTTTTACACATCAACGAATGCTATTGCTTTGTTTTTGTTTTTTCCCTAACCTTATCCAAATCATTTTTAATGCAAAAGCTAGTCGGCTAGTAAAAGTGTCGTTTACACAAGTAAAAAAGGAAGTGGAAGAAGATGAAACCAAGTCCAAACAGAAACTGTCCAAATGTGATGCAAACCACCATCAACTGGCTGACAAAACTGTGACCTGACTGATAAACCTGCCATCACTTAACTCCCAAGTGCATAAAAGAGCCTTTGCAGGCTTCTCAAACACAGCCTGTATTTCTTAGTAGTCAATATGTGGAGTGTATGTCAAGGCGCTGTACGTAACAGTGAAACGCAGTCCGCCTAAAAACATAGACGAATGCCTTGGGATGAAAATGAGCTGCAGCCTGTCTCTGGTTGTGTATCTCCCATAAAGATGAAGACGGATTATGGAAAATGCATTAAACACTCAGTCCAAATTGGCTATCAAACATTTCAGTGATAGATAGGACGTTTGTGTTGTAACTGCAGTGAAGCCTCCTGGATTCTCGTGTCAGACTGCATTAGAGTCAATATGTCTTTGGTGGACACACACACACACTCACACACAGGCCTGGCTGGCGTCCTCAGGATACCATCACCACTCACTGTCGCTGTCACACATGAAAGAATCTTTTTTCTCTGATTATGGATGGTCCCTCAGAGCTGTCTGACAGCAAATTAGTACCTCCTGGCAGGGAGCTCTGAGAAAAAGAGGAGATTCTGTTCTCTGTGGAAAGATGTGCCCTATAAAGCTTCTGAAGGTGCCTTTAGTCATGGACTATCATTGCTGATTTAATAAGTACAAGACAGATCGTATCTAACATTTAATAACATCGGGAGTTTATTATAGTTGCCATTTACAATTATAAACATTTTTCTCTTAATTCTCCTGCTATTCTATAAATGGTACTTCGCAATAAAAAGCATAACAATGTGAGAGGGACAACCCAGAGAGAGATGATGCACATGAAAGAAAGAACAAGCGCAACGTGTATTATCAAAGGATGAATTAGTAACAAATGTTCCTCGCTCTTGAAATTCTCATTTCTTTGTCCATCTTTTGTCAGAAAACCACATCACATCAAAACAGGAGCATGCAGTGAGAGCACAGCGACAGCATTAATCTGCACGATAGGCTTAAAAGTCTGCAGGTAAACAACATCGGTGATCAAACAATGCTAAATAACTGAAAATGAGCAATAATTTCTGAGATATGAGTATCCCTCACATTAAAAGTATTTTTATAAATAAACTCTCTTTAAACTTCTGTGTGGTTTCAGCATTTCATATGACCACCCCTGAGCTCTGCAGTTTATTTAGGAAATGTTAGATGCTGGTTTGAATCTATCATTTAGAAGAAAAGGTCAAAATGTAATTTAAAAATGAGAGGATGCAAAACTACATTTTGTGGTTAGACTCCTGTGAGAAGCAGCATCATAGAACAGAATCACAGATGAAGGTAGGAGATGGTGATTAGACTCCCCGGAGTCTACATGTGGGTGGTGATGGAACGACATAAGCAGATGGCTGATTGAGATTTTGGATGAGATGCTGTAAATAATCCGAAGGAAGCAAAGGTTGAGACCAGCGGGGCTGCACGACAGACACCTGAGAGGGAGTGACAGACACAGTGAAGAGAGACATGATGCATTTAAAGAAGGGGGTGATTAGCTCTGAGAATGTGGTCAGATAGCTGATTGGATGAGAAAGTTTGAATGAGATTCATCTGAAAGCATGGCTAAATGGACAGGATGAAGAAAAAAAAGCGCACTAAGAATAGCCCAAACTACCAAAAGTAATGGAGACAGAAGATCATGTAGCGTGTCTGTGTAGGTTCTCAGTCATCCAGGTCACAGTCATCTTGAGTGCTTTAAAAAGAGAACTAGGCATCTTTAGGTTCATGAATATGTTTTTTCACTTGTAAAACAGCTCATGGAGAGCCCTGAGATTGTCCTGAGGGTCAGTGACCCACTATCAATCATGTTAGTCGTCAAGTGCCAAGATGGGGAAAATGTGTGGGTCATTACCATCACCGGGGCAAATGTGTGAAGCCTCTGTAAGACCTTGCAACATCCCGCCATTATGTCAGCTATTGAAGTCATCTGATGAGTGGGGGTTGAAACACCTGGAAAAGTATCTTAAGACTTCATCGTAGATGGCTGATAGTTGATGCTGTAACCAACCAGTTCTGTTCAACGATGGTCGTCCACGGTGGACACAGATGCCCTCCGTTACTCCTTTCTCAAATCTTCTAAGTCCAAAGTGTCAACCCTGGCATCCTCAAAATAATGTCCTTTCTCTTTTAAGTGCAGGTGTATAGCTGAAGGGGAAATTATGGTTCAGTGGTCATAGCATGTTAAAAGTCCACTGACAGGTGTGGACTATCTGCAAAGAGTATCTGTTGTCAGCTGTGGGCAGTGCCAAACTTATGAAGTATTTCTGTAGGACACCTTTGGTCACGATGTTGTTGGTCCATCAGTGGAGAAATAACATAGAAAGAGATGAAGTGAAAGTGATTATAAAAACAATAAAGTGTCCAGCCGCTGTCTTTTCATATAGCATTTTGCTCTGTTTAATTTAGTTTTCCTATGTTGTGCCATGCATTTATGGAGTGGTTGTCTGGTTTTTCCAATGTAAAGGTTTGAGTGCTCCTCACTGTATGGCACAGTGTGTGTTTGGGTGTTTTTTTCCCTGGGATGATCCAGTTTTTGTCAGAGGGTATTACTGGGTCTGTAGCGCACGGAGAGGAATGAGAAATGAAAATGATGGAACATATCTTCCTTCTTGAAGTTACATGAAAATCTCATTTTGCTAGGTTCTGTAAGTTAATCTCTGGTAATTTCGCATTAGGTGTCTCACTTATGTGACAGACTAGTTGCCATGGTAATTATAGTAAGCTAAAACAAATTTAAAATAAAAGAAAGGAAGGAGGCACATCTTCCTCTTTGAGAGTCTTCTTTGGTGTTTCCAGGGTTAGACAGATAATCATGTCTGCTACTCTTTTCTCTTTCTTTTTGTTTATTTCTTTCTTTTTTGAGGCCTTTTGCATCAGCCAATAAAAGGATTGTTTTCTTTAACCTCTTTGGGTCTTCTTTCAGCACACCCTGACATAGTCAGTGAACTCAAGTGCAGAATCATTTTTGAACTGAAAAGGATAATTTCTACATTAGCATCACATCATTTTTTTCTCACTGTGTCAAAAACTGATCACATTTTGTTCTTGGCTTTGTGAACACAGCGTGTGAACGTGACAGTCATTGACGGTCTCATTTCTTTATATTGAATGTTAATAGATTTTACTGAGTGGAGAGCTTCGTACTCGTGACAGCGGGTTCAGAGGATTATTCATTAACATGCATGATCTTTTTGGAGAGAGGTGTTGCTTCTGAATTTTTAAATGTCATTTTTTTGTGCTGTGCAGTTTCACAAACTGAACTCGACTCCCCACCATTGCATCGGGGTGAAGGCAAAAATGTCAAAGATTTCAGCAAACAAAAAACACAAAAAGCTTTGACATGCATGCAAAACAAAGTCAGTTTCCAAAGCCCAGAACAACAATGGTGGGAAAGAAAACACTCATTTTAATGAAATGTTCTGCATTTGACTCCTGACATACAGCTGGATTAAAAACCTGGTTTGAAGTTCAAGTGACCAAAATGGGTCATATAAAATACAAATGTATAAAACACATCAGCTATATGTCAAAAGTTTAATGTGTTTAGGACTTCCAGAATTTTTTCCAGAACCAGCAGAGTTTGTTTGTTTTCTGACAATGCTGAATAAGAAAATGGCTGAACTATATTTTGATTTTTATACATGTACCCAAATACTATATCTCTGGTACTGATCTCTGGTAAACAATGAAGTGTCCAGCAAGTCCAGTTTCAAGTGATAAGTCCCTTCTCAGGCAGCCAAGTATGGCACAAAGATCAGTTTGAACTGTGATGATGAAGCTTGTTTTAACATAAAAATAACTGAAAAACAGAAGTGCTTACATTAAAAAACACAACATCTTTCACAGATAAAGGAAACTGTTTGGGTATGATGAATGCAAATAGAGCCATAAAGTCACAAACGTCCCCGCTCTGTCTCTAAAGTAACGTGGTCTCTCAAGGTTAAATTACTAGCTCTAGACAACTGGGCTGGAAACCTTTTTAAGGTTACATCCTCTATATTCTCCCATATTCTTGAGCACTGTCAACTTGTACTGTTTACTGAAAAGAAGGGTGGTATGCAGTCAGAATGGTCTGCAGTCTCTCCAAATATCCAAAACTGGGACAACCCAAAGGAAGAACACATCACCATTCAGCTCATCCCCAAAGACAAAAGTGTCCTGCTGTACATAAATTAAACAGGAGAAAAGGGGGAAGAGAGAAACAGTATAGGTGGGCACTTTTCAGGGGGTGTTTGAAACAAACATGACTTCAAAGCAAGATGGAGAAACAGCTTCTGGTTCAGTTCGTCCGGGTCCAGACTTGTGGGGCAGTACGTTTGCTCAAAGGCAACTTTGTAAAGTTTAATTTTAATAACAGGATGAAAAACAAAGTTTCAGTGAGTTCAGACTGAAGACAGTCGACTCTGGAAAGCTGGTGAAGGCTGACAGCTTCGTCACATTTTTTCACATTGTAGAAACATTTTTTCCTTATTCATGAGCGTGCACAGGTCCATATAAGCTGACTGAGTGTTGAGTTTTATATGCCACCTCTGTCTCCTCATTATGCATGAGGTGTTTTTGGTTTGATGCCTTGACATGCCAAACATAATGATACTGACCACAAAGAAATAAACTGGTCAGCCAGGTTGACCTTTATTCATGGCCCATTAGGACTTTGTGTTTTGCTCTTTTTTCCAGTTGCTGATTTATTTTATTTTATTTTCACTTGCTTTTTACTTTCTTTACCTTCTGGCTAGGTCCAAGAGCTAACAGCTATTAGACTGAACCTATAGAAACTACTTAATTAAGAATATCAGTTTCTTATCAGTACCACTTTACATTGGCAAACTGACAAAAATATTAATATATAGAATAATAATACTTTCACTCAGTGCAGGAAGCATTTCCACGAAAAAACATTTTGTGTGTAAATGATCGACAACATTTGCTTTGACAAAACATTATTAACTGATGCCCTGGGAATTACAATGACCTAAATAAGTCACAAGTGACATATTTCTTCTGATGAGTTTAAAGTAAATGATCTCGTTTTCCAAGTCCCAGTTTGCACATTACAGATATCATCAGACAGGCCTCCAAGCTAATATTTGTCTCTTTTTAAAAAGATATTATAGGTTATTTAGCGCATCACGTTGCCTTCCACACTCTTGAAATACACATCTGCCTGAAACAAATTAACCTAATTGGTAACAATAACCAGTTGCCATAGTTTATAAGAAGTTTAAGTTAAAATGACAAAAACTGGTCACAGTAAGAACTCAGGGCAGGTTTGAGTCACTGTCTTGTGCCGTCCTGTGTTTCTGGGGCCTCAATTTTTTGTAACTACCAGTAAGGATAAACACTTCCAATGCAATTGATACTGGACACTTGTATTATAAGATTGTGGAAAACAACGTTAGACAGACCGACTGAGTCCCTTTATGTGAGTCTTTTGGTTTCTGGACTTCCATGATCTCTTCTGCAGAATCTGCACCTTTCTGATTCCAAGTTGGCTTTCCGTTGTGATCCACCTGCTGTTTTAGCCATGATAATCAGAAAGGTCACGTTTAACTCACTGCTAAGCTCCCAGCATGCCTTTCAGCAGGTTCACCGTCACCTGGTGCCAACACATTTTGCTCTTTATAATTTAGTGTTTTTCATCCTACTGTGTCTGAGTCTTTCTGTTTTTAAAATAACAAATACACTCAATGCTCGCACACACACACACATACACACACACACACACACACACACACACTCCCTTTCCTTGGATTAAGGGGATTACAGGAGAACCGAGGAAGTGAAATCAATTGGTCCGCTGAAGTGGATGATGAATTAACAGTAAAGAGGTCACAGTACTGTTGTCTGTGTAAACACTGCATCAGTAAATATAATAATGTAGTTTCCAACTGTTTAACAGCAGCTGACAGATGTGTTGAATGCTCAGTAGGTTATACAAAGATGTATGCCTTCGGTGGGCTTTTTGGGAGATGTGAAACTTACCTTGCAACACAGCATCCAGGGATGGATTTTCAGGTGTGGGTACAAACTCAACAATAACGCAGGAAATGCCCCAAAAATCTTTAAAAGATAAAATTGTCGATATTTGCACCCATTCACCTTCAAGTCATTTGACAGAATAAAGACACGCTAAATTCTCTGGGCAGCACAAAAGTCTGCACAACTGTCATGGTCAAAGTGGCAGACCAACTGACCGACACCGCCATCCCAGCATGGCTAAAAGTAGGTGCCATTTGGCTTAAAAACGTCTTCATTTCCATAAAAGTGCTTCCACTGAAAAATGGAACACAAAAGTGTGTCATATTCAGACACGTGAAGACTGTTTTTTTCTGGGGTCATAAGAAGTTCGAAAAAGTGGGTCACGAAACACGAGACAGTGATACAGGCCTACATCTGTGAAGCTGTGTTGTGTTTTTGTGTTCATTGATACAATGCAAATATTTGCTTTTTTAAATTGTCCTTTATGGAAGTCATTATCAGTGGTCTGTGTGCTTCCTTGAGTACACTGTGCGTTTGAAGCTGTTTTACTGTTGTTCATACTTGAAATGAATCCACAAACAATATGAGGAAAAACCTGAACAAATACTGGTGAGAAAGTCAAATCATTTCAAAGGAAAAAATTTCGTGGTTTTTTTTGCGTTGGAGTTTGTCTTTGCACTTACAGAGAGATGTCACAGGTTGTAATTCCAGGGTGTCAAATCCTGCCAATCTGTCAGGTGGCACAGAGGGTGCCGTAATGCACCAACTGGATGCTAAGAGATCCAATATTAAAAGAGCCTATAAATCCATGAGCTCAATTTGAATCCACACTTGAAAGCTGGAGGTGTGTTGGTGGAGTTCCTTATGAGTTTGCATGCACTTTTACTTCCTGGTTAGGTTTATGCAACTACTTGGTTTAGGAAGAGGATAAAAGATCAGGCCAGCGCACCACCTTGATTCTTTTCTGTTTCAGACATTCTGCTGTAGATTCGCTGCTGTGCTTGGAATCCTTGCATGACCCAATTTGGGCCAAGCTGTAACTGTAGGACAGACGGCCTAACATTTGACTCTTTTTTTTTAGCGTTTTTCTAATTGAACTGCTATGAACTTTGACATGCTAACTGAGGCCTGTGGAGTCTGAGATGTAGCTCTTGGGCTTTTCCTCTAAGCATTGCAGAGTTGGATTTTCAGGGTGAATTTGCTGGGATGTCCACTTACAGGAAGACCATCAGCTGCTTTGAATGTGTTTGACTTGTGAGTAATCTTTCTAAGTGTAGAAGAATTACTTCAAACACCTTATAACAAACCCCAGAGTGTCATTTCTTTTTCATATGACTGTATATACTCTGCTGAAATGCATTGGAAGCATCAAGTGCTGTGTACGGCAGGCAGGAATGGAGGACCCAAAATGCAGACTCCAGGAGGCAAACGTGAACTCAAGACTTAGATTTATTGCTGGAGTGCAGAAAAAACAGAAAACAAACTAAACTAGAAATACTAACAAGGTTTAGACAGGCAGAACATACAGCACGGAATGAGGGAGATCGTGACAGGGGACAGAGGGAGACGCTGAGATAAATACACAGAGGGATAACGAGGAAATGAGAACACACAAGGAACACAGCTGACACAAATAACCATAACCAGACAGGGGAAACAAAACTAAACATAACACATGAGCTGAGATACCTTCAAAGTAAGAGGAGCAAAACAACACATGACAGGGGACCACCAAAATAAAACAGGAAGTAAAGGGAACACATGCTCAGAGAACATGATTGGGGAAACATGGATAACATGGCAGGCAGGGGAACACAGAATGAAACATGAGGGAAGCAAGACACAAGAACTCCCAACAAAGATAATCAGAGCCACACAGGGGGAGACACAGAGGGCAAAGACACAAGGGGGAAATACTAAATAATC
>VUQG01032630.1:0-11337 GCA_015106755.1 Etia nguti | reverse complement strand
CTGTTAATGCGCGCGTCGCTGTTAACGTGCACACTGCTGTTAATGCGCACGTCACTGTTAATGTGCACGCTGCTGTTAATGTGCACGCTGCTGTTAATGAGCACGCCACTGTTAATGAGCACGCCGCTGTTAATGCGCGCGTCGCTGTTAATGTGCTTGCTGCTGTTAACGAGCACACTGCTGTTAATGTGCACGCTGCTGTTAATGTGCACGCCGCTGTTAATGCGCGCGTCGCTGTTAATGTGCACGCTGCTGTTAATTTGCACGCTGCTGCTAACGAGCATGCCGTTGTTAATGTGCACGCCGCTGTTAATAAGCGTGTCACTGTTAATGTGCTTGCTGCTGTTCATGAGCACGCCGCTGTTAATGCGCTCGTCGCTGTTAACGAGCACGTTGCTGTTAACGAGCACGCTGCTGTTAACGAGCACGCTGCTGTTAATGTGCACACGAGCTGGACTTTAAGTAGCTGTAATGGTTCATGTTACTAAGCAACAACTTTACCTCAGTGATTTCTGGATAAAAAGCCTTATAAAGAAGTTTCTGTGCAGACTCTTTGACACAAAACTTTCATCACGTGTGTGTGTCATTTTCAGACCACAGACACACACATCATCACTGGCTGTTTCTGTGTACACACTGGAGATATTTGACAAAGACTTCGGTTCTTCATGCGTTTCCACAGCAGCCACAGATCCTTCCCTCTGCAGCTCGATCCTTTGGAGAACTTTCAGGATGTTTCATGAGTCAAAGCGACGCGGAGCTGTCGATGTGCTCATGATGCTAAATGTGTGTTTTGTAGCTCTGACCCATGTGAAGCTGTGGGCCATCGACCGGCAGTGCTTCCAGACCATCATGATGAGAACCGGACTCATCAAACACGCTGAGTACATGGACTTCCTGAAGAGGTGAGAAACAGCCACTAAAAGCCGATGACAGAGTCAAAGACGCCACAGAGTCAATATAAAAGCTTTTCAAGTAAACTCAGAAACCTTTTCAGGCTTATAAAGCATATTTTATTTATTAATTTTATTTATTATTTATTAGTTTGTTGGGCAGTGAAAGTAAAGCACATGTAGATAATACTTCAAAACAGCTGCCCAGGTGCACAGGTGGGTTTTAGGGAAGGACTCAAACCAAGAGTCCAGAAACTGTTTCCTGTGAGAAATACATTCATTTATTATAATTGAGAGTTATGAGAGTTCTAAAAAGTAAAAAGTTGGTTATTATTATTGTTATAATTATTATTACTAACAAGCCATGCTACACTCAGGTCTTTGCTTTGCTCTTAGGTCAAAAACAGTAACCGCCAAAAGAACTGTGACTTGTTCTTAACCTAAACCTGCTGAACACTGAAAATATATTTATGTAACAAAGACTGCATACATGGTAGCAGATATGTTACTATTACACTATACTAAGCACACAGTTTAATATTTTAATGAAGGAATAAATATGTTGATATATTTACCAGAACAATACTGATTGTAATAATATAATAACTTTATTAAATGGCACATTATGAACAATAATGTGCCATTTAATGATAATATAAATATATACTGTAACATCAGTGAGAAACAGAAAGAGTGTCTTATAACGTGATCGTATTCTCGTCTTCACTGTCGTCGGCTCTTCTGGGCCGTTTTACAGACTTTAAGCATTTTTATAGCTGTTTGTTTGAATCAGCTGATCGATAATCAGAAGCTGCTCAGCTGCACCGGGAAGATTAAAAGTTTGTGCTGACCATTAAAATACGCAGCTTCACACCCGTGAACATTGAACACCGTCATGAAGTTACCGTTCGGCACTCAGTCGAACCGTCACAAGTACAAATATATACGCTTGTTGTATTTGTATATGTCATAAATACTCACCGTCCCTCCGCAGTGGTTATGCAGAGTTGCATTACGATTGGTCCTTTAGTCAGACAAACAGACACCGAGACCGCAGGAGGAGCTCAGAGGAGGAACATGGCTCCGTGACTCTTTATGGAACGCATCTTCAAACTATAACGATATAAACAAAGAGATTTAAGAGATCATGATCGTGATGATGTCAGGCCACAGCAAACAAACCAAAACAATCTTAATAAACCTGAAACAGGTGCTTTCACAGTAAACAACCGATTCATCTCGTTTTCACAACAAACTCCAATTTTAAGTTTGAATCATGCCTGTCTGTGTCTGCAGTGTTCCCACCTTCCAAAGTCTTCCCGAGGAAACTCTCAGCAAACTGGCGGACGTCATGGAGGAGGTGAGTTTGTACCCGCCCCCTCGTCTTCTTCTGTGGTGAAGTGGCCCTGTAAATGCTCCAATCAGACGCTGTCTTCTGGGTTTAGACTCATTATTCAGACGGAGAGTACATCATCAGACAGGGAGCCCGAGGAGATACCTTCTTCATCATCAGCAAAGGGAAGGTCAGTCCATCCTCCTCTTCCTCTTCCTCTCACTCATTATTGATCTTCCCACTCATCCTCATCCAATACATCCTCCCAGGTGAATGTGACCCAGGGGGATTCAGCCGCCCAGCAGCCTATACACCTCAGGGAGCTCGTCAAGGGAGACTGGTTTGGAGAGAGAGCGTTACAGGGGTAAGGTCACGTGACCCAAACATGTTATATATTATATTAGGCTGGTTTAAAATTACCTCTGAAGATCAGAAGGTGCTGCTCAGTTCACTCTGACGGCCCTGAAAGACATCAGCTCACACGGACAAAACAAAATGTTTTTAAAATCAAACTTCATCAAACCTTCTGTTTATCAGGGGCAGCCAGTCACAAAAAGGGGGAGGGGCTAAAACGTTTGGTTTTAGATGGAGGATGAAGTAAGATAGGAGGTGGGAAGGAGCAGAATCAGTGAACTTATGTCCAGATGGTGACGCTACAGGGAAGTTGATGATGTCACCGATGTCTCCTCATAACGCTGTCTCTGAGTGAGTCTGACAGGAAATGAGGTCACCAGGAGCACTTTAATGGGACACTTGTTTTCCATCTTTGTGAGGACCGGCTGCTGATTTAAACCCTGCAGCGTGAGGACGTCCTGTCCAAACAGATTACATCTCAGCTAAAACACCTGGAGGAGAATCTGACGCCACATAACGGCATCCGGGAGCTTCGAGGTGAAGCGAGATGAGGCGTGTCGGAGTCCGCACATGTGCACGCGGACCTGTAAAGTCGGAACATGTGTGCGCTTTGCTAACCTCCTGCTATCATCACAGCTGCTGCTAACTGGTTTGAAGTGTTTCTCCGTTTCCTCCGGGGAGCGCTATTTGCACACCGGCCCATCTGCAAGTGTCTGTATCAGTGTGAGCGACACGGTCTCAGAGCTTTTCTATAAAGTGCTGGAAGGAGGAGGAGCTCATACTGACTCATTTATTCAGACAGCAGGAGGCTGAATCAAAGGCCAAGCTGCAGCTTCCCTGCAGGCGAAACGTAACCTCAGCGTTCAACCTCGGAGGAGTCGCCTGCATCGCTGCGTCGTGTGGATCAACCCAACACAGCGCAACATCAAGCTTCACTCTTTCATTTTAATAAAAAACGTGAGCTTTTTAAAATCAAAAGAAATAAAGGTGCGAGCTGCTTTCTCATCTGTTGGGTGTGTTTGTGGCCAGAGGTTGTCTGTTTGATTCCCCGCGCGTTGAAGTGTCTTTGAGCTGCACGCTGAACCCTGAAAGCCTCCAGCTGTGGGAGGGTGGAGACGTTCTGCCCCGATCGTGTTATTTACCATGAGGCACAAACTCAAAAAGATTCAAATATAAATATTAGGGAAATATGTTCATTTGTATAATAACGTTTCCACATTTATGTAGCACAGACACGTGTAATCAACTTAAATCAGCATTCAGGCATTAATATATATTTAAATAAAAGAACATGCTGGATATGATGTGCTGTTTGGAAGGTTATATATGGATTAATATTAAATATTTTAAATGGACTCTTCAAACTTGGACGAGGTTCAGAAGTAAGAAGAAGGTAGTGTCCTTTCAATATCTGTCAAATTTAAGTTTAAATCAAAATTCCAGAAGCAACAAATTTCATAAAAAGTTCATAAAAATCAGTAAAATCTTCATTTAAACCAAAAGTCTGTAATTTGGTGGAACGTTTGATTAAGAGAGAGACAGGTGAGAGGTGGTGGAGCTGGATTGGTTTAAATACCTGGGGTCAGATGGAGAGCAACAGAAGTGAAAGGGAAGGTTTAAAGATGGAGGTGAGCTGAAGGCGTTCAGATGTTCAGTGAGCATGATGGACATCGGAGAGGCTGAGACGGTCTGAGCACGTGCAAAGGAGGGAGGGTGGAGGATGATGATGGAGCTGCAGGCAGGAGAAGAAGAGAAAGAGCTCAGAGGAGGACATGCAGAGGAGGAGGTGCATGTGGATCATCATCTGTGGCGCCTCCTAAAGGGGGGAGCAGAAAAAACAATGGTTTGGTTTCTGAGTTTGTTTCCACATTAACACGTGAACTAAACCTGAAGCTCAAGAGAAACATGAACAAGAACAGGTGTGTTTTTTTCTCGACCTGAACCCTGTTAGGGAGCGGGCGGCCGTCCCAGAGCCAATCAGGAAGCACCAGCACCTGCCGGTCGACTGACCTCACCAAGCAGCAGGACACGAAGCTATCTGGCCTGATGGATGCTCAAGGGAAGCCCCTGCAGCTGCTGAACGTGAGGGAAGGATGTTAAAGTGTGCTGAGCTGCAGTCAGGAGTCCAGGAGCAGTGTGAAGCAGCCAGAGCCGCGATAAAAGCTTCTTACTCGGTCTGTCAGGGTCTGCTCTGCATGACCGAACCATCTGTTTCACCCTCGTTAGCCTCGAGGTATCACGCTCCCATGATTCCCACAATCCGACAAACCTGAGAGCAGAGCGGGGTCTCCTACATGACAGATGCCTTTAAAGGATCTGTGAGTGGACATGAAAGCAGTGGTCGTACAAGAAAACAGCACTTCATTCATATTTCATTACACTGGTGCAGTATCAGAGCCACTGCTGTGCAATCAGCCTTTTACCTCAGCGTAACCTGTGTGTGTGTGTGTGTGTGTGTGATCCACAGGGAGGATGTCAGAACAGCCAACGTGGTTGCCACGGAGCCGGTCACCTGCCTGGTCATCGACAGAGAGTGAGTCGTTACGTCACGTTCATTCAAACTCAGCTCACCTGTGCGTGCTGCGGTGCTCATGTATCACCTGAGCAGGTGAACCTGTCGGCCGTGTTTGGTCCTTCACAGCATCCTCACTTTGTGTCTGGCTGTTTAAACACGAAGAGTGGAGCTGCAGAGTGAAGATCCTGCTGCCACCTGCTGGGCCTCACAGCTAACTACATGCACAGGGCAGCATATTAAGCTCTTTACATTTCTTTTCTTTTCTTTCATAAAATGAGTTCAAAGAGAAGAAACAAACACAAAGTGCTGATTTTTAAATGAGCACACAGGTCTTAAACAGTCTGACTGCAGTTTGGGGAATTTTTATTCCCATTGGTGGAGATGATTAGCAGGAACTTACAGACAAAGAAGCTGGAGCCCCGTGTGGGACAAATGATTTCACACTTTCTTTCAATTTTCATTGTTTTTTATTTAAATTTGATTTCAATAATTACCACATATCTACAAGCTCCATTTTCTTTTTAAATAACACATGGTGGAGGCATAAGAAAGAAACTTCCAACTCAAATATATTCATGTCAAAGTTGTAATAGCTAGCTGTCATGAAAATGATGTCCATGCACACAAGCAAGTGAATCAAACTGTCATTACTGCTCCCTGATTTACCATAAAAGCAGCTGAAGGGCCTCCACACATCTATAAAGACTCGAAAAATGACAGAAAAACAAAAATAACCTGCAAACTGATTTTGCACAGGACCAAAACAGTCGTTTTCACATAATTTTTGTTAATGTCCTTCTACAGTAAAGGTTACTAAATGAGGTCACAGGCTGGCTACTCGGTCATGTCTGCGAGTATAAAGTTATCCCAAAAGAAAAATGACTTGTTTTTTCTCACACTATGATAATATGAAAGTACACCCCCCATAATTAAAGCTTTCAATACTAACATGCTAAATTAATTACTAAAAGTTTATTTGGCCGAGGTGGGTCGCATGATAAATGAGAGTGATTGTTTACCTGCTAATGCTGGCTGTGTTTCCACACAAAGTGCAGATCGTAGCTGATGCCAGAGGAGTGAAAGCAGAGCTTAGCGACAGATTGGCTACACGCTAATTAGTCTCCCATCAAAGTCCAGAGGTTCATCAAAAATGCACATGCGCAAACAATATGCTTGACAAACTCCAGCAACTGTTAACAGGACAATGACACACCCATGACGACATGAACCCCATACAGAGTTCAGCAGCTCCATAATTCTGCTTCCAGAGACAATGACCAGCTGTAGCCACGAGATGGCAGTTATGTAAAGGATGGATTCAAACAGGCATGACAGAAGCCTGAAAGGACAGACATTGCTTTACTTTGGTAGATTTCACAGACAGGCATTGCTTCCCTTGCCTCCCCTGACAGAACTCCACTGGCATCCATCAATATAAATCAGAAATATTTACCTGAAGTTTCTTTACAAAGATGTTTCTGATGGCTGAACCAACAGGTGCTCCTTTCCTGAAGGGAGAAAAATAAAAACCTAAAACCAGGAAGTTTTACCAGATACCTGGGTGGAAAACAAGGAAAGCAGCTGGAACAACTAGAACTGAAAAGCACATCAATTCCAAACCAGCAGCCCCGCCGGTGCCGTCTATAACCTGCTGTTATGGTTCAGTTCCTTTTGGTACTTTTCAGTTTTGTAGTTTTCACCCACTTGTTTCTTGTTGCCTGACCTTTCCCGTCCCAGTTCATATCTCTGCTTTAACCATTTCCTGTTTTATCATATCAGAATAGAATAGAATAGAATAGAATAGAATAGAATAGAATAGCCCTTTATTGTCATTGTACATGTACAACAGAACTGTTGAACAAACAGCAGAAATATATACAAACCAGAGGAATATATACAAAAACAATAGAAAGACACACAGTGGAGAACAAAGTGCTTGAAAGTAGTGCATTAGACACTTTCAGCTGTGTTTCAGCTGCTTCTACTTCCTGTCTTTGCCTTTTTCTCTCTGTTGAGATTGTCTGTTCCTCAGCGGTGTTCCTCCTCCTGTTCTCATTTCTCAAAGTGAACATCCTGCCGTTCGTTACTCGTGTCTTGGCCCATCCCACAAGAGATGCAAAGGGAGGAGGCGAGGAAGAGGCAGAAGAAGAGAGGAGTGGAGGCAGCAGGTGGTGGGCTGCATGAGATGTTCCCACCTCAGAGCCTCAGTTAAAAGGATGCAAATTAAATCTGAAGTTTGGAACAACTGCATTATTAACAGTTATGTTTGCTGTATGTATGATCTCAGGTGTGACAGAGTTTATGTTTTCTATTTATTTATTTCCACTTTTAATTAAACTCACAGCATGGGCCAGTGTGATAGATATCAAAGCTTTTATTCCCACACATAGAAACAGTGAAGGGAAGGAGTCCTGCTCCCTGCATGGTGTGGATCCTCAGGCTGCGGCCTCTTTCTTAATGTGACGGGAAAAGCACTTCTGGAGGACACAGGCTGTGAGTCTGTCTGGGAGACGTCCTTCACCGTGGACCACTGAGACTGATCTCAGGTCAGAGGACAGAGGAGAGGGCGGTCCTGTGTGTGCTCACCTGAGTGTTCCTCTGCCACGTTCTCCTGTGTTGCAGTCGGGCTTAAAGCGTGGGGGAAACCACCTCTTAGAAATGAGTCACATCATAATTTGTAATACGAGCTGTCGTAGATTTTCTCTGAAGCTGTGATCAGCTGACCTTTGTGGATTTGGGAAGCTGTTAGCTGAGCTGTCATGGCTGATTTCCAGCACCTCCACAGTGTAAAGCTACAGTTGAAAGGTAGTGAGTTTAAATGGATGCCTGCTTCTCTAACAGTGAGCATGAGCACCACAGCACAGCGTATCGCTGTCCACCTCACCACACTGCTCTAAACTAACCAGCTCGTGCTCACTAAACGTGTTGTGGCCTGCGTGTTTGAGGTCTTTATGAGTTCTGTGCTTGTGTTTTCTCTTGGAGTCTGTATCTTACACTAAAAGGCTCTGTGGGACGACTTCTATTGTAATTTGGTGACATTTAAATAAAACTGGATTAAAGTAATTACACTGAATTGAACTGGTGCTTTACGTTGGTCTCTGTGGTTCGTTTACACGTCGAGTCTTTAGGTCTTTTTCAGTTAGTTCCCTCTGTTCCCTGTCTGTCTGGTGTTTGTCTTTTGTCCCTGTTCAGTCTAATGTGTAGTTTTAGGTCCTTCATCATGTTCTTAATGAGTTGTAGCTGTCTTTCCCTCAGATCTTGTTTATACATCCTGAGTTTCACTTCAACCTGTGTCACAGTGTCTGTTTATCACCCTCGTGTTTGTTTTATGTGCCTTCTTGAACATTTTGGATTAGATTCATGAGCTCTGGTTTCCCACTAAGTAAAGTGTGGTTTTAGTTTATTCTTGCTTATTTGTGAGTCCTCCATTTGGATTCTGTTCCTCGAACCTCAACAATACTGACTAATATTTTCATCCAGCCTTTATTAAACTTCAGTTTGTTTTTCGAGATCTTCCAGAGAGTAAGTTATAGCATACAGATCCAATAGCTAATTTAAAAAATGTGGCATTAAAATTACAGGTTAAAATTGGTGCTGAGCTGTCCTTACATCTCTTCAGCTCTCAAACACCGCTCACTCCCCCTCTGTAGAGTCACAACACCAACTTTATTGGCATGTGCACCATGAACACACCACAGAGATGACGAGGATGAGGGAGTGTTGAGGTTGTACGCGGGCTGTTGGCTCACTTTCCTGTTACTGACAGTCTGAAGGCAGCACTGACTCAGCATTAAACTGCATCTAATGGCTCATTAACTGAATTGTCCCAGAATCCCATTCTGGATCATTCAGTCCCACTTGAACTCAGTTTGGGATCCCCAGCTCTCAGCTCCTCAAACTGGGTCCTCGTTTGTGTGTTCACACCCATAGGGGGCGCTAGAATCAGCACAGCAGACCCACACAGGTCATCTCTTTGTTTCTTTGTCCTTAGACTCCTCCCACACCATCAGGGCTTCAGCAACAAAAACTGGTACACAGGTACATCTTAGGCCTCTGACGGTTCGCATCAATATCAGGTCCTTAAGTTGCCTAGTAACCACCTAGCAACAGGCTTAAATGTCCCATTTGTAGCATATAAACAACCTCCTATATTTTTTACATTTGTCGACGTGAGCGAGTCCATCAGTTTGCCCACATTTACCAGAGTCAGCAGGACAAACCTTCACAGGAACAAAAGCATGTATGTATGTATGAACATGGAAAAAGAATCTTGCATGGTGTGTTCTGATTGGCTGCTCTCTCCACCTCCCTCTCAGCTCATTCAAGCATCTGATTGGTGGCCTGGACGACGTTTCCAATAAAGGCTATGAGGACGCTGAACTCAAAGCCAAGTAGGTCTGACACACTCACACAGCCCTCACCAGAATCCTACACACTAAAGTTTTACTTTATTGTGTGTCAAAGTCATTCAGAGGAAATATCAGACGGTTCAGTTTCAGCTTCTGTTTTTACATGTCAGACTTTTCTGAATCAGCTGGTAATGAACGTGTCATCACCCTCCTTCCTGCCGTCTGTGCTTCTCCAACACATTCACGTATGTTTGCAGCAGAAACCGGACACTGGGCTTATATAAGAGCAGATAATAATAGCAGCTGCACAGTCCGAGCAGGTCACAGGACAGCGCCTCCTCACTCTCACCTCTGTTTTCTCCTTAAATCTGCATAAATCACTCGTTTGTGTAAACACACTGACTCTGAGCTCTTTGGTTGAAGATGTTGAGCCGATCCAACGCACACGACAGCTTTTCCTGTGTTTTCGTGCTTTTGTCTGAAATCGTCTGCTCACTTACTGCCTGTACACAGAGTGTGTATGAACAAGGCTCACGCCCTCAGTTCCTCCAATCAGAAACGAGCTACAGTAACTTACTCTGCACGTGCTCAGTACGGCTCTCCGTCTACCGAAAGTGAATTTGTTAAATAATAATAACATCTTTATGTTCTTGGTTGAAATGGCTAATTAGCAAAGATGCATCATGTTTTTCCCTGAACGCTCCAAGACGTCATCGAGGAACAAACCTGCTTCACTTCAGTTTCAGATTCAGATACACACACACACGCACACATGTGTGTATTTATATCCTTGTGTGGACATCTCATTGACATAATGCTTTCCCTAGCCCCTTACCCTCACCCTAACCATAACCTAATTGCAACCCTGACACTAAAACCACATTTTGAGTCTCAAAAATGCCTTCAAACTCATGGGGATGGGATTTTGGTCCCCACAAGTATAGTAAACATCTCCCCACGGAGATGTTAATACCTGTCCACACTCTTATACACACACACTCACAGTAACTGTAGCTGTTGTGTTGTGTATCAGGTTGGTCATGTGACTCTGTCAGTCGTCTCCTCTTAAGGTATCGGTTCCATACGGCACACACAGGTGTGCTGCTGTCAGTCATGGCTGTTTATCATGACTGCTGTTACCATAGAAACAGCATACATGGTAAATGGACTGGTTCTTATATAGCGCTTTTCTACTCTTCTGAGCACTCAAAGCGCTTTACACAACTTGTGCATTCACCCATTCACACCCACTCATACAAGCACTTCTAAACTCAAGTGCAAACTAATCTACATTCACACACATTCATACTCCGATGGATGCATCGGAGAGCAATTTGGGGTTAGTATCTTGCCCAAGGATATTTGGCATGCAGACTAGGGGAAGGCAGGAATCGAACCACCAACCTTCCGATCAGTAGATGACCTGCTCTACCACCTGAGCTACAGCCACCCCTGTACACACCCCACATAGAACAGTGCATGCATTTCTGAGCGCTCTGTTTCCTGTTTAACAAAAAAAAAACTTTGCTCACATTTACTGGATTTTATTTAAGAGAAACTGTTGTTGGGATTTGGTGCCATGTTTGGACACACCTTCTCATTTAATGTAGATTCTGACTGGAGGCATCAAAACTGTGAATGGACACATATGGAATTATGTAGTAAACAAAAAAGTAACAAATAACTCAAAACATGTTTTATATGTTAGATTCTTCATAATATCCACCCTTTGCTTTGCACACTCTTGGCATTCTCTTCATGAGCTTCATGAGGTCGTCACCAAAAACGGTTTTCCACCAGTCTTGAAGGAGTTCCCAGAGATGCTGAGCACTTGTTGGTCCTTTTGCCTTCACTCTGCGGTCCATCTCATCCCAAACCATCTCCACTGGGTTT
>VUQG01032623.1:0-11946 GCA_015106755.1 Etia nguti | reverse complement strand
TCAAATAGGAAAAAGTGGTGCCATTTTCTATACAGGCGCTGTGGAGAGCATCCTCACACAGAACATCACATCCTGGTTTGGGAACAGCTGTGTTAAGGACCAAAAAGCTCTCCAGAGAGTGATCCGTACAGCAGAACGGTGCTGCGGGACTGCTCTCTCACCGCTTCAGGACACCTACACCAGGAGATGCTGGACGAGAGCAGCGCAGATACTGAAGGACCCGTCCCATCCTGGCAACAAACTGTTCCAACTTCTGCAATCCGGTAGAAGGTTCTGCACCATCCAGGCAAGGACAGAGAGACTCAAGAGGAGCTTCTATCCCCAAGCCACCCGGGCCCTAAACCATAGCATGCCCCCCCACCCCCACCCCACATACACACACACACACACTCACACACACACCCGCCCTCTCACATCATCCATAAGTGACTGAGACAGGACTCTCTTCTAGACACTCTAAACCCACCAGCTCAATGTACATTTCAAATTCCTTTAATTTTAAATATGTTCATATTGTCTATTTTGTAAAATAGTCAGATTGTCTATTCTTATTTAATTCACTTAATGTACAGAATTCACCTGCTTGCTGCATACAATGCTACTACTGCACATTGCACATTCACCTAGTGTATATAATACATAATGCCCCCCCCTTTGCACAAGTCGAGGAGCGTCAGGTTACATTTCACTGTGTGTTATACTTGTATAACTATGCATGTGACGAATAAAGAACCTTGAACCTTGAACTGATGATCTTGGAATCTGCAGCTGTTTAGAAATGGCTCCAAACTGCAAAATTCTCCTTGTTAGATCTTCACTGAGTTCCCTGGCCTTTCCTGTTATTCTGAGTATTGGTCATTTAAGTGAGTGTTGACAAATCCTTTTTATCCCGACAAAGAGAAACTAAAAGCTACAGCAAATCATGTTCACTAATGACATTTGAGCCTGTACATATATTTTTGACCATGTGTGGATTAGAGAAAATCCAAGATACATTTATGCAACTAATTCTTATTTTTTTAAAGTGATTAAAATGTGTGCTGTACAATCTTTCCACCCTGGAAAGAAAAACTGTTCAAAGAAATCATTAAAAGACCAAATCTACTCTGACATTCATGCCCGTGATGATGAGTGAATGTAAACTTCTGACCACACCTGTATTATTTCCATCCGAATTTAAATAATTTCCTGTTTTATTTTTTAGATTGTGTAACATAAAATATCCAATAAGTGTGATTTGATTCATGTAAATTTTCAAGTTTACCTCCAAAGATGGGACGCCCTTGCTGATTGGTTGGGGGTATTCTCGGAGGATGCGTTCTTCATCCAGGAACTTGCCTTCTCTCCCATTGCTAGCTGGCTGGAAAAGCCCATAGTTGAGCACATCTTTCAGGCTCTGATTAAGTGTACAAAGGATCCGCTGCTTGGCAACCCAGACCGTTGCATCCGGGTTAAAGCGCATGCATTTCTGTTTGGGTTTGGAGAGCAGCAGAGGGGGAGGGGTGATATGTGAGAGGAAAAAAATAGACAAACTGATTAGAAAGTGATGCCTGGAGTGTTGGCTGGCAGGCATAAGCAAGAAAAATTAAATAATCACCTCTGAAAAGAACAAACATTATGTGACACACATTTCACTTGCACTGGACTTCTAACTTTTGACTGGCAGATGCAAATAATTTGGGCCATAAGACTCAAGAGAAGATTAGACCAGAGCTGAAGAAAAACGGTGCCCAGTTAAAACACTTCTAATATATCCAAACTGGTGTTTTAATAACACAAACCCTGTCCCAGTTACTAAAACTAAACAATGGCTGTCACACATCACTGCCAAACCTTTTTTTAAAAAAATTATTATTGTCTTATTGTTAGAATGCTAAGCATGGCCACTGTCCTCACTGCGGATGTAATTGACAGAACCCTTCTGCCCCTGCTCTTTCCCAGCTTCAGCTTCTCTAAAGTGAAAAAACCCCCAAACAAATAATGCAGGATTTCTGGTCTGAATCAGAGAGGATTACGGGCACTGTGCCGTGGCATTCAGGAAGTGTCTGTAAGAGTGTACAGCTGGATGTGCTGCTCAGCCAGTGATAGCAGGCCTGTGTCTTTAATAAAGTCTGAAGTGACGAACAGTTTGTGAACTCTGCGTAGCTTTAATCCTCTTGCCTGGCATTGAGACAAGGAGAGGAGGTGAAGGGTTGGAAGTATACAGAAACAGATGTCTAGCATCTGGCAAAGGCTGTCTGGACTGATAGTGCCTCCTGTCCTCTTGTTACAATAGCAAACTTCCATCCACTCCCATTATTACTGCTTCCGGAACTGACTGTGCTCAACTTAAACAGTGAAACAGTGACGCGACGATAATAGTGTGTGAATGTGTTTAGGGTTTGCTGTTGTACAGAAATATACAGAATAAATACAGACAAAACTGTGATTTCAGTGGTCACACTAGAAAATGTCCAGAACTGTAGAGATATTCTCCTGGTGAAACAGGCCACATAAGACTGGAAGTGAACAAATATTGTCTCCACTAATTCTTACCCATTGCTGTGAGTGACTTTATCCCTAACACCGTAGAAATAAAAAGGCAACACTTTCTCACACATGGCATAGGTTTTTTAATTTTTGTAATCCTTAAGGACAGAGAGTACAAAAAAGTATATCAAGAGGACAAAAAGGGTCAACTCCACAGCTGTAAAATCTAAATCCTGTATATGCTGACCACTACAATGATTTCTATGTTTAATGAAACACTGAATACTCTATACTGTTCCAGGTGAGGACCATGGCTTTGCACTTGGAGCTAATTCTTATCACACCCACTTCACATCGGCTGCAATAACTGCAGTAAAAGTTGGAGAACATCACTCAGTTAAGCCTGGAAATTTTGTGCATAAATGTTTTTGATCTCTTCATGGAAAGAAAGTTTGAAAAGTCGTTAAGAAAAGTCCCTAAAAAGCAGGGCAACCCTGGACTCACCTAATTTGCCTCACAAAATGGACTTTTGTACCACCAACCCTGGATGATGCAAAACGTATTATTTTAAAGATGTGACAAGACGAGCTCCAGAAGAAATGATGTAATGGTGCTGAGAATGTGCTCAATGGTCATCACTAACCCAAGCAGATACAGACACACATTGGTCAGTGCTTCATTAAACTTATTAGAGTTATTGCAGGGAGCTACTTATAGTAGTGTTGAAAAGTTAGTATAGTGGCTCAGTAGTTTTTTACTGCTGCATGACATTCCCAGGTTTGATCCTTGGCCCTTTGTGATGCTTATTTTCGCCTGTCATCAAAACCAAGACCCAGACTGAAAAATACAGAATATCACAGAATATCCCTTTAAGATTATTTCAAGCAGTGTGCACTTGCAGCAGCAACTGTCTTTACATGACAAAATCATCTGATTGGAGACAGTTACCACTCTTGTGAACACACATTTGATGGTGCTGGTGTCAGAGTTAATGACAGTTAGGCTAAGCATATGTCCATAGCAGCTTTCTGGTGTTCACAAACCCTTCAGCTCCTGTGGTCCAAGCATTCAAAGCAACCATGTTTGGAAAGCTAGCTTTGCTTGCCACTGAGGCCAGTCTCTGAATAATTAGCAGAAATGATCTTTGTCTGGATGTAAGGACTGTGTACTGGCATTGAATGCCAGTGCAGATGGATGAAATAAAGTGAGAAAAGAAAGCTTGTAAGAGAAGAACAGTGTGAAGATTGTGGAAGAACCAAGAACACAGAAAAGCATGTGGGAAAGAGGAAATGTTGTCACTCCCTATACATGCCTTTTCCTGTCCAAGATGTTGGTCCGTTTGAAAGACATGAACATTGTTACAGCTGCCAATAGTTTTTGTGTGAAAGCTAACTGATGATAACTTGATAAGAGAATCTGGTAAAAGACTTTTTCTCAAAAGAGTTTGAGATGTGTTTGAAAAATACGTTTGCTTTCTTACCAAGAGTCAGGTTCATACAGACATAGGAACCCCACTTAGCATACCCTCCGTGCTAACTACTTTGTTGCAACACTACGTTTTGTAAAAGTTGCAACAAAAAAGAAGTCTTATAATGTTTAAGAAAGATTTCACTTCATATGAAAGTTTACAAAGTTTACTTTTGCACTATACGGCACACACACCATACAGATCTGGAGCTTGAGGCCAGGCTCACATACACAAGAGCAAGGATACTGTGTGTTTGTGTTTGCTTGAATTATTCAGTTGATTTGATTTCCAAGCGGACTGTGTGACTCAGTCATGTGATCAAGTGGCACCACTGAGTACTCAATGATGAATGTGAAATCAGAAGCACTAGTGCATACTTGTGA
Organism: Etia nguti; assembly: GCA_015106755.1. NCBI lineage: Eukaryota > Metazoa > Chordata > Actinopteri > Cichliformes > Cichlidae > Etia > Etia nguti. The sequence continues at coordinate 7,626 of VUQG01032623.1, read as the reverse complement.
GAGAGCTTAGTGCACATGTGATGATGCACATAGATATTTTATGCTGCAGTTCTTTTCACCTTGATAATTACGTCAATGGGTCATGAGTTCATTTCATCACTGTACATTTCAATCCACTGGATTGTACAAACTCCAAAAGATGTGTTATATTTCCTACAACAAGACTGAAAAAAATGTGTAGCATAAAAGAGCATTAAAAAATGAGACAGAAAAAAGGAGCGAAACTCAGGAGAGGAACATCAAGTGGCTGAAGACAGTGTTTTGCCAAGCAGCAGCCCCGCCAACTTTGGTCCCTTTTAATCCTTTGTCCTTTTGTTTCTTTCAGCCTGCACATGTACATCCAATAAAAAGCTATTATTCCACAAGGACATGCACGCATCAAGCAAAGAGCTACAGTTCAAAGCAAACTCAGACTACTGCACAGACTCCAGAAGCACCTAGCTGCTCTTTCACATTCACACTGGTAGTCTTTGATGACGAACGTTTACTTACAGACTCTCACTGTGAATGAAAGTAAGGCTGCATCTATGTTCAGTTAAGGTCGCCTATATGTGGTACATGGTCAGTGAGGATGTAGCCTGCTTGTATTGTATGCACATGGTTCTCAAAGAGCTTCAAAGTATAAGGAGCACCAGTGCAAATGTACTGAAGATTCAGTTTATGAAAAACTAGCAGCTAAAGAATGTCACACTTCCCACTGTTCACATTAATTAAAACATACAAAACACTATGGAGTCCAAATTTTAAAGATGTGCCATTATCTATTCTTTATATATTCACTTGGATAAATTTGCCCTGTAAATTTGCCCTTATTTATTGTTTTATATTTTATATTCTTTACTTTTTTGTGAGTCCTCAAGCTCCATCTGCCTGTCACTTTGCTGCTGGAACACGTGACTTTCCCCAATGAGGGACAGTAAAGGATATTTCTATTCTATTCTATTCTATTCTATACATGAAAAAGTTCTCAATCTTGATGAGACTACCTGGTAAATATAATTTGCTACCCCACTGAAAGTAAAGCGGAGTTATGTAAGGATATTGCATATTCAATTCAATTCAATTCAAATTTAGTTCAAAAATCTTTATTGATCCCAAAGGGAAATTAAATGTTGTAGTAACTCATTTAATCCAAGATTCTTCAAAGAGTTGTTGTAGTTGCTGATGACTGTGGGCAGGAAGGATCTCCTGTAGCGGTCTGCAGAAGCCTCCGACTGAAGACACTCCGCTTGTTGTATAACAGTCTCAAGAAGAGGATGCTCACGGTTGTTCATAATTTTCTTCATTTTATGAAGAATCCCTCTTTGCACCATCATCTCCAGTGGTTCCACAGTAGTCCCCAGAACAGAAGCAGGCTTCTTCATCAGGTTGTTGAGCTGTTTTAAGTCCCTGGCTCTGATGCTGCTACCCCAACAGGTGATGGAAGAAGAGATTACACTCTCCACAAAAGACTTATAGAAGATATGCGGCATCTTGCTGCAAACCTTAAGGGACCTAAGCTTCCTCAAGAAGTACAGTCTGCTCTGTCCCTTCTCGTAGATGGCTTCACTGGTCAGTCTCCAGTTGTCCAGGTGGACACCGAGGTATTTATACTCAACCACCTCCACTTTGTCTCCCATGATGGAAATAGTGTTTGACGAAACCCTGTTTCTTCTAAAATCTACAATCATCTCCTTTATTTTGTTCACATTCAAGATTAGATGATTGTTTCTACACCATGACACAAAGCAGTCCACCGGCTCTCTGTACTCAGTGAATATTTCTGCAGATGACAGGTCTCTGACTTGTATTGGAAGTCTGAAGTGTACAGAGTGAGATGGAATGGTGAGAGTACAGTCCCCTGTGGTGCTTCTGTGCTGCTAACCACCTGGTTAGACACACAACCCTTCAGTGTCACAAACTGTGGTCTGTTTGTCAGGTAGTTGTTGATCCAGGCTATTGTTGAGGCCTCCACCTGTGTCTTTCTGGAGTTTTATTTACAAAGCAAATCAGACTGAATTGTGTTAAACGCACTGGAGAAATCAAAGAACATGATCCTTACAGTGTTGCCTGCTTTGTCCAGATGACAGTGGGTTAGTTGAAGCAGATGTATGATGGGGTCTTCAACTCCAACTCCACGGTGCAAACTACAGGTGGTCCTGATATGTTCTTGTTTGCTTACTCAGGTGGGCCAACATTAGAATTACTTAGTTACTTTTTTACATAAAAAAATCAGACATACTTAGAACTGGGACTAACTGGATGGTCAGTCAGGTCCAGTAGTTAAGTTAAACTGCATTGGCCACACTGGCCGTTAATAGTTACCTGCCAACATATTGGTATCGACATCAATAATGGCCAAAAAATAAAAGTTTAAAAAGCAAAGACGAAATGGGACAAAAACCCTCCAAAATATGAGTCTTGATGTTTGAGCATTTGGATGTTGAAGGACAGAGTCAGCAGAACAATCCACGAATTGTGAAAATAAAACAGTAAACAATAAAAGATAACTTTTAAACTGCACTTCACATTATCTCAGTAAGATCTGAAAAAAATATCTTATTTTTAAAGCACACAAAAAAAAAACCTCAGACATGAAATAGTCCATTCTAGTCATACTGCTGCTACTTCTTATCTTTGACAATAAGGGCTCCAGGGTATGAGGGTCTCAACTACAAACATTGGTGGTTCTAAATTGCAAAGCTTTGGAATTGAAGGACGGGTCTGGCAAATTTTGATCATTTGCAGTGAAATTTTCATTTGCTGTCTTTCACACATATATGACTGTTTGGACAGTCATAGGGCCATTTAGGGACAACATTAGATGACAAATTTTACAACTTAAGGTTTTGGTCCTATTGGATTACAACTTCCAAGAACTTGGCTCCTTTCCTATTGGATTATATCCACACAGAGATAAGTGTCGTGGCCAAGTTATACCCATTCTGTCCAACTTGTCTCTTCTCACAGATCAGAACAAAATCAGCATTATCTCAGAGTAGGTTAATCAGATAAGTCTACTGATTTGATTGTGTGATTATTATGATTTGATTTGGCTTTTGCTTTGCTCCTGCTAAATTGCTTTTAGTAAAATGTCAAAAATTCTAAATTGTGGGCATTCCCTTTTTAACTTTTGTGAAACAGTGAAGCATAAAACCTGCATATTATTATAACATCACTCAAAGGGCTCTTACAGTTACTCTAACCTTAAAATTAACATTTAACTTAGTTTTCAAGGCCACTAAATGTAACCCAGTTAATTACCAAGTGCACAGATTTAGAGGAGAGCTGTTGATAACCGGTGTGACTGTGCACCAGAGCAACCCTGGCAAACATGCCTTCAAAGGGACCAGGTACTCAGATACTCCCATAGGGACTGAGTATCAGTTAGAGCTGGGCGAGTCTCCTCTCCGACTCCATCTAAAATCTGTCTGCCCATATTATGGGTTAATACTCATCAGAGATGAGTGGGGTTTTTTTTTTAACAGAGAGCCTGTTCCAGACCTTCCTTGTATTGGGGTGCCTGATCCACAGTAGACATTCAGAGGATGGTGGTACTGGGCGAACCCCCCACCACTAGCTTAAATTAGTTTCTGTTAACCTATTATGCTAATATCCATAGGATCAGAGATAACCAGAACTGGTAACTTACGCTGAACACATAACCTGATAATATTAAAATTTTCACTTAAAATCTTTAAAAGTGCCAGAGTTTAACAGATTATTTTATTTACAGCATGTTTTAAGCGTATCAGTCCTGTCTGGTTGACCAGACCCATCTGAAATTTGGTCAGGAAAGCCTTAAAGAGTTGGTACTACTTTATTGTGTAAACTCAGTTTTGGTCAATTGATATGACCCTGAGCCAGAGCAGCGCCTAGTAGGAATAGGAAATGTCATGTTTTTTGCTTTGAGTATTCTTCCTCACAGGTTGACCACATCCACTTAGAAAGACGTCTGTATAAACTTCCAGCCTTGATGATCCCGTTGTGTAAAAATGATGGCTTTTCATTTAACGGCAGACCCTAGTGGCATGGCACAAAAAAGTTGTGGTTGAAGGGCTAGGAAATTTAAAAAATCATAACATTATTATTGGTTTATAGGTCTTATTAGTGGGTGTGGGAAACTGGCTCCATACCACCCCCTACAAAACTTCAGTGAAGCAGCCCCTGTGGTAGGTTTATCTATGTGTTTGAGGCTGAAACAGCCAAAAACATTATGAGAGATTTTAATTTTAAGATTGACAGACAGACATTTTATTTTTATTCAGTGTACAGCAAGTGTACAAGGAATGAAATATTTTTAGAGCTGGCTCAACAAAGGATGAAAATGTATTAAAAATATGTCAAATATATAATAAGTTATGTTGCATCCTGCTTCCATCCTGCACAGAGATGCAGCTGGTCACACACTCAGTGTACAACACTATGACATAAAATTAACATATGTTCTTGTACAATGTCTAGTGGGCACAGTAAATGTGCCTTGTTTATGAAACAGACAAATTAGAATTATCTGAAAGACTGCAACAAATGTCTCGAATGAATCGAGCCCGACCCCCGGCACACATCCACGGCAGCAGGCGAGATTCAACAGTCCTATCATTGCTGCTCGCAGCTTTAATATGGAATATGAAATAAGGGCCTAAAAATAAGATTAATTAGGCATCATTTACTTTCAGCTATTCATCTACCTGAAATTCATTTACATATTAATAGGAAATAGAAGGACAATCAACATTCATTTACTTTCTCCTTTGGACTCCCACATCTGGGTTCATCATCTTCTATTATAAACTGCACAGCAATATTACATTGTATAACCAGTATTTGAGTTCTAAGGGCACACTGTGTCATTAAACGTTGTAGTGTGACTCTCACCAAACATTTAATGGCAATAAACCATCATGCACCTACCCAAGTAAATGCCCTTTTCTTCTCTAATTTTCGAGACCTCCAAATAGCTCTGTTAGCCATCATTATTCTACTATCAGAACCCCCACCACATGACCCACCTTAACCTTTGATACACACTCTTACACATATGCAGCTATATATATACAACTTGCTACATGTCTCCCATTCAACATACACAGACCTAATATTATATTATGATTCTTGATGGCTGGAGCTCTTTTAAGTCCCTGGCTTTACATAAAGATTACTGGCAAGCCTACTTTAAACAGCAAGAACCCTCTAAGGCTGAGATTACACTCCTTTGCTCCCTCTGAAAACATCCATTTGCCTAAAAGTTAATCTCACACAAATGGAAGAGATAAGAATGTGTTATATTATCATGCTAGAGGAGTCTTATAATGAGTATAAAATAAGATAAAACAACAAACCGATGGAATGTGCTAACAAGGATATGTGTTTTTCAACTTTTGGCAAAAGTCTTTACACATTTCCTGATAATTTGTTTTGTTTTCTCTTGTATCTCTCCAGGTGTATACAACAGATGATATATACCTTTGGAGCTAATAGGGATACTAATTTATACATGAAAGGACACTTAAAGAATATTCACCCTCTCAGAAATGCCAGTGATTTCGTTGTTGGCGTTGGAGTGAGCAGAGTGCAGTGAAGCACATTTGGATCACTGTAAAACCTTTAACATCTGGATATGCATCTGTTTCTTTCTGCTTGCATTATCAATTTTTACAAAGATTCCTATCTGTTTAATGCATGGTGACACTGTTTGTAACCCACGACTGAAATGCCACTGTACCTTTCCTGCAGGTCTCACACATTAACAGCATTATTGCATTTGAGTTTACTGCAAGCCAGCTTTCAATAAAAGCTTTTAGATCACAAAAGAGGTTAGAAGGTGTTAGAATATGCATCAAGTCTCAAGTTTATGCTCATCAATCATGTTAATATTTTATAACTCCTATTTCACACAGTCACAAGCATGATCAATTCTAAACATCCATCAGGTTACTGGCAAACCATCTTGGGTTAGGGTTAAGGTTGTTTCCCTTACTGATAAAGTCTCATACATTAATTTTGACATTAAAATTGTTCTATTACACGCTTTGACCTCGGGTGTTTTAAACAGATGGAAATTTTAACAAAAAAAGGGGTGGATGTTAACCTAACCTTACCCTAGATACGTTGCCGGTGAGCTGATGGATGCTACGAGGTTAACACTAGCACTCTCAACACCTCTGTTCTCATCCTTCACAGATACTCACTGTCTGCTGCAAGTCAGGGATCAAGACGCGGATAACCAGTGAGTTTGTGTGAATGTCGTCCATGCGGTTCTGCGACGGCTCTGCAGTGGCCCTTATGGTCTCATAGATTGTTTCTTCATGGGAGCTCTCGGAGGCACAATCATCAGAGTAGTCGGAAAAGCTCTGGGCCATCTCATCCTCACTGGAGGTGGAGCTTTGGGGCATAGTCAGCAGGCCCGGGGGATTCAGCTGGGACAGAGAAGCAAGTAGGAAATAATATCAGGCTCTTGCAAATAGCTGATTAAACAAACTAGTTATTCAAATTGAATAATCTCCTCATGTTCCCATTAATGTGCTAACATCTGCTTGCTATTTTGTTTGTTTGTTCTTATTCATCCTGTGCTAACAGCTTGCTTCAGTAAACTCCCAGCGGAACTAATGTCACTTTATATCCACAAAAATGGTTTGGCTCATTAGTGCTTACTGTATATCCATAAAAGAACTTCAGGAGAGTGAAAAGTACACCTGCAAGCTAATCTATTTCCTATGGCCAAATGATCCACTGTCAACGTGATTTTTGGTCTTATCAGTCACTGCCTCCAGCTGTGTTTTGTAAGTGACCTGGTCACAATGAAGATACTGAAACAACCCGAACATCTAATTAATTATATTTTCAACTTAGAACTTTCGCAGAAGTCAGTGTCGGGGGATTTGGAGGTTAAATATTTTATATTAATTAAATACTAACAAGTAATATCCCCATATATCATTGACCGTAAACTGACAAAAAAAGATGGCTCTCTTCTTATAACAAGTAGCATAACATGTTAGTTTTGTAATTTGGTTAATCGCTTATTTTCTTTAAAAATAACTGATTAAAACAGTACCCAACACTCATGCTGAACTATTCTCCCTTGTTGGCATTAGATAACAGTTAGAGGTCTATCATAAGTACAAAACACAGACAGGGATTAAATGAATTGTTTTTTAAATAAAACCTTCCCAATGCATAACTTCTTCTTCATTTCATTTATTAAATATTATGTTTCATTCATTTTAATCTAATCTATGACCTTTTCTTAAACTAAAGAAAACACAACATGAACTTGGAAATACAAGCAAAACCCCAGTAAATCTGAATGTTATAGTTCAACATAGGATATGAATATGCTAAGATATGTGTATTTTACTCAACATCTTGTCAGAGTGCCAGCAAGATACAATGCATTAACAAGATGACTTTTCAAACATCTGACTACTACTTTAACTACTGCTGCTGCAGAAACAAAAAACAAACAAACAAACAAAAAAAAGAAAAACCTCAAACTGGACTCTGTCACAGGTTCATAACTCTAGGAACAACAAGTCAGCCTGCAGTGCGAATGCGAAGTGCTCTAATGGGGTGATATGGTACTATAAGCTCATTAAGATAAGATGGGGCCTGATTATTTAAGACCTTGTATGTGAGGAGCAGGAT
>VUQG01032619.1:9503-21977 GCA_015106755.1 Etia nguti | reverse complement strand
TACATTCTGTGGTATTCATTTCACTTCATTTCATTCCTGTCATCCTGTATTTTATGTATATAAGATTTAGATTGGTTATTTATGGTTGGTTTACACAGCTTGTGTAGGTTTGTGTATGTATGTGTAGCTGTGTGTGTGTGTGTGTGTGTGTGTGTGAATTGTGAATTGTGCTGCTTACGTTGTTGAGATATACAATGCTGTGCTTGAGAGTCACCATCTACCGGAACCAAATTCCTTGTATGTGTCTGTGCATATACACGGCCAATAAACACGATTCTGATTCTGATTCTGATCCAACTGTGGTAACGTTCAAGGTCCCGTTGTTGCAACAGATTGCTACAAAGTTGAGTCAACAACTTCCTGACACAGAGCCAACAACATTTGAGCTTTATATTACGCAGCTGTAGCCTGTCTACATTCTGTCTTATTAAATCAGATATGACATCAGGGTTTTGTTTTTGTTCCACTTTCAGAGTATTGTGGACCTGCATGGTTACATCACAGCCAGGACCAAGTATCTGCCCAGAGAAAAGTTTGATGTGTAGCAGAAAAATGGACTGAAGATTTTAATTTTACCGTTGAAATAAAAGTGTTGGTTTCATGCAGCCAACAAACTCTAATGAGAGATTTAAAGAAGTTCAAACTCTGAGTGGTGACTCATTTTCATCATGACACACCTACACGCTGGATCGTGTGGACAAAGACATGATTCAGAGGACAGTTTAGTAACAACAGATTACACACTGCTTTCCCAACCTCTTACAGTATCATTCAACACCACGAAAATAAATAAATAAAATAGGTCAAGGACCAGTTTCATTTCTTACCTCGGCAGGATGATCTTTTCACTGGGCAGCAACGAAGCAAAGTCGTTGAAGGTGCTGAACTTGACAGAAGGTGGGTGACGGAAAGGCTTGGCCCCGAAGTTAAACTCACACTGCTGGTACGACATGAAGCTGGCAGCCGCAAAGAAGCCGGACCTGGCACAGAGGGGACGAAAACAAAGGGATAAATTAGAGAAAATATGGAGAGACAAAACAAAAAAAGAGAAAAAATGAAGAAAGGAGAGGAAGGGACGAAGTAAAACAAAAGGAGAGAGAGAGTAGATGACAGACTTTGTGTGAACTTACGTGGCAGATGAGAACACCTGTTTCTCAGGCGGTAGCTGATGTCCGTTCAGATAAAAGATCATTTGCTTTTTGCTGAGATCCAACAGGAAGCCGATGGCATCTCCTAAATGGAACGCACACGCAGCAGAATGAAGCTTTGGTGTGCTATTACTGTTATCTGTGTGGGATGTGGGCCAGAGCCTGAATGTTGGCAGTGACAGCGAGGGTGCTAAAAATCACAAAACAGTCACGCCAAAATAACAAAGCTATTTCCAAACACTGACACTTAAAGCATGTTATTATCTCCACGGATTTCTTAAAATGGGAACATCTGACAATGTCTTTAAAGTCAGCAGTTTAAAAAAAGATGGCAGTAACGCCTGATTATAACTACATGTCCTTATGGCAGTAAAGCGTACCCTCCTTCCAGCAGGGGTGAGCATGAGGTTTACTGCGAGCGTTGTACCAGATTAGCTGCCTGCAGCCATCGTACGCACACGAGTATTCATCATCTCCTATTCCATAACCCTCCTGTAACACACACACACACACACACACACATTAGGTGACTGCAGTCAAACCAAAGGAGAATATCTAATCAGATTCAGAACACTTTGCTAAGGGCAAACTGTAAAAGTGTTCAAGTACATGGTTTAGGAACTTGCTGTCCTTGGTGGCCCATCCGATTTGCATCACCCCCGATGTAATAACCGTCACCTCGTAGTACCAAACGCCTGAATCCACACAGAATGTACAGCGCACGCTCTCAAAGGATGAGGCATCACATCGCGCCTGAAGAAAAGAGCAAAAAGAAGGAGCAAAGATTCAGACTTTCCTCCACCATTTACAATAAAAACACTGCATCTATTCTGCATTCGCACGCAGACTGACCTCTAGTCCAGTTGGGGAGATCTTGAGGTACTCGCTAACGTCGTTGCTGTTCAGCATGGCGTTGATATTAGTGAGGTTGACTTTTTCGTAAGTGAACTGACGACCGTCCTTTAGGACTGCACGGAGAAGAGCGCAAGAAAAATGATCGCTTTTCTTTTGTCGGTGACTCAGAGGGTTAATTGGCTCATCTAAGAAACTACACCAGCACAGAATGGGTGAAACATGGGGCTACTCACACAAGTTGTCAAGGCTCCACTGTGCACAAAATCCAACCTGCCTCTTTAGGTAGTCGGAATGTTCTGCCCAAGACTCCAGAACAGCAAGACGATCGCTGATCGAAGACTCGGACACAGTCAGCTTGTTCTCACCTAAGCAAAGAAAATCCAAGTGTGAACCAGAACATCTGAATCTGTGAATCTCGCATAATACGTCGTAACACTACTGTGTGTAAAAGCATCCCTACACAGGAGGATCACAAGCATCTTAGCTGAGCATCAGCAGCTTCAGTGCTGTTTCTGCACAGCATCGAGCTACAGGTCGCCCACGTTTCTGGTAGCACTCGGAGCATAATTGACAACAAAAATGGGAGAAAACATGTTCAAGAACAAAGAGCATAAATAAAACGTGACCCATTTTATGTGATGTTTGACAGGATTAAAGTAAGCAATACAAAACATATGAAACCCTGTCTCTAAACACACCTCACATTTCTTTATGCTGTCACAGTGACTTCAATTAAATATGTCTCTGAAGATGTAGTCAGGGTGTAGCTCAATGCCAACATTTTAGAGAAACTATAAGAAAAGATTTGTAACTGAGCCAACTGAGACCATTAGCTCCTAGTTGTGAAATACAGAGAAGGGGTGCGTTTCAGTACTATTATGCTTCATTGCTTAGGGAATAAAACTGCTAAACAAAAGCACTCCTATGAATCTGCCTCCAAGCATAATATTCTATATGCACAGAAACACTAATCGACACCAGGGGAGCAGAAGAGCCGTTTACAGCTTCTCAGCTCATTTGTCTGATAACACATGCCTTATTTCGCCAGTCTAATCGTGAATCTTCATTTTTAACTGGCTTCATATAGTGGGTGAACCTACTTGTCTGAGAGAACTTCTCCAGAGCGATGAGAGCAAACAGCATGACAGTGGGGTGGGCCTCGGAGCTCTGGAGGAACAATGACAAAAACAAACATTACAACATCACATTAGTTTTCCGTATATTTCACCAATTAAACTATTCATTTTCATGTTATAATTCAAGCCTAACGCTCCCTCGAGTACTTCATAAAAAGTCGCTGCAGAGACAGCGCTCGCATTCGCTGTCTGCAGTGGCACAAATACAACTACTCCAAAGAAATGTAGTGCAACAACAGATTGTGTACATCGAATGTATTCTCACTAAATTTGGCCCCTTCATTATTGTGTTTGTTGTCTTTGTCAAAAAATGCTGCACGTGTTTTGTTGCTGTTGTTAGATCAGCCTGAAACAGACCCGACTTCTTTATAGCTCTGACAAAGCTCATAGCAGTGTCTCAGAAAACAGTGCAGCTCTTATCTAATAAACAGTGAGAGCGATCCCAGCAGATGTAGCTGAGTGGTTTCCACATCTTTATAGTCGTCCACTGTCTCTGCCGTGCATCATCGGGGACTTGTAACCTGGCTGCTCGACGTGATTGGACCTTACTAAACTTGTATTGGCTTAAAGTAACCTGAAGCTTTCTCACTGTTCTTGCAAGTAGGATGTTACCCAGTGTTGTCTAGCACTGTCTGAAGGATAATAAACGCTCTCGTAACACCAGTTAAGGAACCACAATGCATCAGCAAATTTTAGGTCATAATGTCCAACAGTGTCATTCATGCAGCATACCACACACTAAACAACCCCGTGTCAAAGTTTGCTCACCAGGCTCTCTAGAAGGTATTCAAGGGTTCCAGGGCTCAACAACCCAATACTGGCCGGTCCTACAAAATAAAAGGTGTCGTAAGAAACGGGGCAAACGTACCAAACATTTGGTCTTTCTTTAGGTTTATAGAAAACATAAAAACACCAAAGAGCAAAACTAGTGACTCAAAAATTAAACACAAATAAACTAGAGCTGTGGACCGTACCGGCTAGTTTCTCTGCCAGGCATCCCAGGACCGCAGTGGTGTTTCTGTGTTTAGCGGGGTTCAGAGCGTCCTGTCGTGCAACGGCCGAACTCAGATTCAACATGTCAGAGAGTTTCTGGAGAGCATCCTGGACAGAAAGGAAATGGACAAGTCACTTCAGTGAGGATCATTCATTATTTCTCAAAACAAACTAAAAGTCAAGCACCATAGAAAGCTGGAACGTTTCTCTCTTCAACATTTAAAAACACTTCCATGATCCTGATAGAAGATGCTACAAGGACATAAACCAGGAATTAAGTAGTATTTTTAGTAATGTCAATTTATACCATGCACAGTTGGTGCGGAGCACCCACAATTTCTATTCTAAGATCGTACTAATTGAGTCTGGGGGCTTATATTTTAAACTGTGTTTAATATAAGTTCCACATGATTCAATGCATTTCTGTGGGATACTGTGAGGAGCTCATTCTGTTCAGAGTGTAACGGTACGACCTCTGTCCTCACACTACTCTGGTCATGGAAAGTAATTAAAAAAAAAAAAAAAAGGTTGTGGGTGAAGAGAGTGGGGTGGAAATCGAAGGGGAAAAAACAAACACAATAAGTTTTTTAGCTGAATGAGCACTTCTTGTTCTACACAAGATTAATACATCCTGGACAATAATAACAATAACTGATTTATTTCTATCATTTCTATCTATTTCTAATAAATAGAAAGGATAAGAAATCTACAAAAATAGCTGCAGTTCCTTTAATCTTTGTGTGACTTGAGTGAAAATTGAAACTAATGGTTTAAAATGCTGATTCTACTGCTTTCCAAATATAAACGAGCATCTTTTCAACTGAAATATATGTGCAGAGAAATGACAGGTCTGCAGGAGAAATGTGAATGAGTGAGTGTACGTACAATCACCAAAATACAGAAAAAGTAAAGGAAAAGAACAAGTCAAAAATTGGTTTTCTGATTAGAGCCGCAGACACAAACAGAAAGGCCATGGAAATGGTGGATTTGAGATCACATCCATTATTTTCTAGGTTAAAGGTCAGATTGATACCTTAGTAGGTAGAGGACACTCATCAAGTAAAAGTGTGATCACTGCAGGGCCTAGAGGATCATCCAGTGGAATCACTCGTATCAGAGACTGGACAACCTCCAGCCAGCCATCATCTAAGACAAAATAAGAAACTTTCAATCGAGATTTTGTATCACTTTTGTTATTTTACACTGTTCGTTTTTGGTAATCTGCCTCCTTGAGAATCAAAAGATTCTTCATTGTCATTAAGCAGTCACACAACAAAATTCTGTATGACAGTTCTCAGCTTAAAATACAGAAAGACATACAATAAATAAATACACACAATAGGGAAACAAATAAAAAGGCAGCATTGTAGCTGCACATTTTAAAGTGCAGGTGTCCAAACAACCCAAATAATCTCCAACGAGATGTTTTTGAAAGGAGCAAGTATACGTGGACTGACAATGCTGGTTGCAAAATTAAAACAAAAACAAAAAAAAGACAGAAAAAGAATAAAACAGTCAACACTGTGTGAAATCAATGAGCACGTCTGGGTTGTGTTTCGCATAAACTCTCAAATAATAAACACTTTCAAATATTAATTCCTTTCTCTTCATCATTTCCCTTCACAGCTGCTTTTAAAACCTCATCCAAGCAAAGCTTTCTCTGTTGTTTCTCTCACAAGGAAAGAAGATGTTTGAGTATAAATCCATGCTCACCAACATAATCCTAGATTCTGAGTATAATACGCAGCCTACTAAGGCATGCATTTCCTGTCCATTAGGTGACTCAGTGAGAAATCCTCCCTGTAATATCACTCATGAAAGCCAACTAGCTTATGAATAATTTAACATTGCTTGCACATGTCAAACAGAAAGTGTCTGACTAGCTGACCGATTTGCTTCTTGGCTGGACTCAGGGTTCAGAACTGCAAACTAATACCCAGCTTGGCTGCTGTCAAGCCACACAACACCGTGCCTTGTGAGCGTCAAACACCATATGTGCATGACACCAGGCTTGAGCAAGAATTCAAAGGGTACCGCATACACATCCAAACACTGCACGCCTCAAGAAAAATGTGAGGGCTTCAGTCATACGCACACGAAATCACAAGCACAACAAACCAAAAACATCAACAGAAACATCAAACTAAACACAAACTAACACACAAAAATATCCAAAAGAATATTTCATATAAATAAAACTCACCAGATTGGGGTAAAAATGTGAACTCTAATACATTATGTATGTGGGATAAATCATGACTGTGTCCCTTCCCCAAATGATGAACTGCTCCCCTCAGGCTGGGCAAGCTGGTGTACAGATGCTGAGGAAGCAACATTAGCTCGGGACTGTAAATGGAGGGAGTGCTGCAGTCCCACTCCTCTGTTCACATTCAATCCTCTCAAACCTGATTGTGCAGGTTTTGCGTATTTTGGTCAAAACTGTGCGTACTGTTAACAAGAGACAGCACAACCCAAACCAGTTATGTCTACTAAGAACTGTTTTTGAACACTACAAATTGCAGAATTGAAGCGTGCATGCACATGCACGTGGAGACTTATCTGAATAAGGGAGATGATACGTCAATTCGAGGCAAACAAACTGGGATTGAAATATGACTAGAAGAGCCAGGCCACATTTGGTGTTAGTCAAGCTCATCCTCTGAGCAGATCTCATCCAAGTGCTATTGCATGGTGTCATCCACCTGTCTTTGCTCCACAAAAGTACCAACATGCAGCATTAAACTTAGCAGTGTTACCATACAGGTGTGCTTTGGTTATAAACTGAAAATAATCGGATCCATTTGAAAATCCTTTGTGGTTTAGGCGAGATTAGATGGAAAATAGACGCACAACATAAATGTAACAAACTGTTAGCTGCACTTCCTGATTACTAGCATAATCTCACCAAGACTTTGTACTGGGGAGCTAGCAGGTTTAAGACCAGGTAATGTATGATCTAGTGGCACCTTGCATTCGTTTCTCACGTGCACCTGTGTTTGGCAAGTCTTAGAAGAGGCGAGGGCTGCAGTGCATGTGGGAAAGCTTTAGAAGGATAAAGCCATTGTCACACATACGGGTTCTTTTCTGGCATTTACCTGACAGATGAAGCAAACGCTGCTGTGTAACCACCACTAAATGGTAACCGGTCAGTATGATGTCCAGTAGTGCGCATTTTAGAATACCACAGGTAAATTTAGAGCAAGCAAGTTTTCAAATAGACCGGATATATCAAAACAGAAAAACATTTACTGAGTTCAGTGTACTGTAATGATGCTTCCTTAGCACTTCTCATAAACAACTCCAATGTTCAGCCTGGGGGGGGGCCTATGCACACAGGACTGTTAATTCCTGGAACTCCTCTCTAGTCACTAATAAAGATAAAGCCTCTTGATAATAGAGAGATGGGTTAATTTGACAGACCAAGAAATGTTTTTGTCACCTTATCATATCATGTTTTCTTCACAGAGCAAATGTTTCTTCATTCACACATCTGATAACCTTTGAACCAACAATAAAAACTCTTGTGTCACACTGCACTACACTTATTCACATTTTTAAAGAGCACCGACTTGCCAGAGTGGTGTGTGTTTGCTATGTGGCTTCGTGTTTTGTGTTGAGCATGTGAACGTGTTTCAGAGAAGTTTCCTTACCCGTCTCTGCCATCTCATGCAAAGTGATCATGGAGTAAGGGGGCTCTTGGTCACTGAAAAACAAGCCAGAAGGGGGTTTTTTTGTTTTACATCTTTTTCATTTTACCCAAAAAATAACAAACTTGTGCGTGAACATTTAACACAAATGTAGTGATGCTCACTAAAAGCACTCAACCAGCCAAAGTGTTTGTGACCCTGTGATCACAGCATCTGGAATAATATCAACAAATGACTCATGTCTTTGTGCGTTTCTGTGATCACAGTAATGGATATGGACAACAATGCTGTCCTGTGGAGAGGCTGAAGCGAGTGTATAGCTGCGATGTATCTGGTCCATGGGTGTTACTGATGATAATGCTTCTATTACCCTTACTTATTGTAGCTGGTCTCCCACCCAAAAAATCAAACCCACTATCACTATAGCCAGCCACAGACTCAGCTTAATTCTCAGATTTCCTAACATTACTTAGTAATACTGCAACTGAGATGTCTTTCATTAATTAGTCATACTGTTTGCACACTGTTGGAATACATGTACATGCATGTCTTAAACACAGCCATTGTCAAACTGAGATAATGCAACAGTATTTTAAGTGTACTTTTTTCCCAATACATCAATATTAAGACAAATACTGAACCTGCAAAACACGGTTAGTCTGATTTTTTGCAGCTTATTGTTGATTCATACATGTACTGTTATACTGAAGAGGTTTACTTGTGTGGCAACACACTGTTACAACAAATGTCAGTGATGTTAAGTGAAAAATGTAGAAGAAGAAAAAAAAAAGGGCAACTGAACAAGTGGCTGAATCAGACAGAACGTGCTGAAAAAGCCAACATCAAACCACCAAGAGGCTGTGATGTAAAAACGCTTCTGTCTCACTACACTATGCCTCAAAATGCAAGTTGGTTCTTCATCGACAACAAATAAGTGGAGGAGGTGGCAAAATGAAGGAAAATGCCTTGATACATATACATATACATACATACATATATATATGTATGTATGTATAGAGAGAGAGCGAGAGAAAGAGGAAACATAGTTTTAAAGCACTGGAGCAAGATTTCGATGCAGGAAGAGAAGAAAAGAACAGAACAGAGTCCTCTCTTACGGGTTCTACTTATTCAAAGCCACAGGTTCTACAAATTAATGCTTGCAACTGCTGCACAGAGCTCTTAATCACCTTTGTTTTAAGCAGGTTTTTGTGTGAAATTATTGATTTTTTTTCATGAATAAGCTGTGGTTGCACACTTTATTATTAGCCTTTTCTTTATGAGAGATCCCAGTTTCCTGGAAAAAGAATAACTCCCCAGTTTATTGTTATAATACCACAAGAATAACACTGAACCCTAATTGAGACTACAAACACTACAGCAGGTTCTGAAAGAGGAAGAGCGATTCGTGGAAAAGAAGATGTTGATCTGCAATAAAAATGTGACAAGAATGATATGAACAGCAAGAGTCACATTGGGAAATGTGCTGGCACTGTTAACATTACAGGTTGACGTTGTTTTTATAAAAAAACAACAAGAATTAAGATAGATATTAATTTAAGAGCTGTACAAACCACCCTACGTTTTCCTTGATTGAATTATTGTTGGCATTTTTCAACTCACTTGTCTACAAGTGTCCTGATGACAGCCAGCGTGTCCAGCACCAGACCATCTACATTCTGCTTTTTCCGTCTCGGCTCATGAGGTCCTCGCCCTCGACGAGGCGGCCTGACCGGGTCCCTGGGCCGACTGCTCCGAGCCTCTGCGGCATCAGCACCCACACCTGTACTGTGATCCACCCGCCTAGCTTGTCCTCGGGTTGCTCTCGATGAACCATGATGTTGGTCCTCCAAGTCACTATCTTCTCGACATACACAGCTATTACCCATGGTTCCAGAGCTGGAGACCAAACTGGCAAGTGTTTCCCAGAATGGATGAAGGGACTTTGAGGAAGAGAGGAAAAGCAGAACCTGTACAAGGCTCCTGCAGGCACAGAAAGTAATCCAGGCGGCTACTATCATATCATTTGGAGAGCTTGGTTTTGGGGGGTTCTTGTCCCTGTGGGCTGGGTGGGGCCAGTGCAAATGATCATACTGTTGCCAAGCAGAGACTTGTGTGGGACTAGTGATATATGGCTACTGAAATGAACCAGGAAAGGTCTGGTGATGCAGCCAGGATAGCTCGGAACATCACAGACAGCCCAAGGCTTCAGTCAACCTCTCATCCAGGGCTGGCATTGCTGTGAAGGCAACACAAACACAAAACACAAAGCATTTAGCTCAGCTGCTTACTCAATCTGTCAGTGCAGCCAGCAGCAAATATTTAGACTTGCGGAAACGACACACCCCGTACGATAAATGTCAGCAGATTACAGAAGTTAATTATTGAAATTAAACAGTATTCCACTTTCTCTCAAACAAAACAGCCACTAAACGACGTTGAGTTGTTTCAATCTATAGCTGTGCTGCTCAATTAAAAAGGCACAGTGTATCACACAGAGCTACTAAACGATGGCACATTTTAGTATTGTTGACAAACAACAGCTTTTCAGTTAGCTGACTAGCAAGCTAGCCACCCACAAAGCAAGCAGCTGTCACGTTAAAAAGGAAAACCAACTTTCCCAAACTTGTTCCTATCATTAAAAGCCACAATGG
Source organism: Etia nguti (assembly GCA_015106755.1). Taxonomy (NCBI): domain Eukaryota; kingdom Metazoa; phylum Chordata; class Actinopteri; order Cichliformes; family Cichlidae; genus Etia; species Etia nguti. The sequence goes on along the minus strand of VUQG01032619.1, from coordinate 11,547 downwards.
TTCCATTTTAAATTAAAGACATACTTACGGTGCTATCTTATAAAACAAACACCATTCAAAGCGCAGTGGAGCCAGACAAAAGTAGTTAACAAACCAGAGAGCTAACAAGGTAGCTGCGTTGTGTATGAGCTAGCCTCCTAGCTGTTAGCTTCGATAGCTGGACCCTCCTCCGATTCTCCCGTCGGACTACACAAGTTAGGTAACGAGAGGAACAACGAGCTGAGCGTGGTACTCGGGCATCAGGACACATTTACACGACCCGTATATATTCCGCCGTAACACGCCTTCGCTGAAGTAAAACAGCAACACAGTCATAGCGTACACATTTTAAACGACGCTACTAAGGAGCGCTAGCTGGTCGCTAAGTTCCGTAGCGCTGGCAGCTAAAAGGTTGGTCATCGTCAGCTGTGGATGCGGAGGCGAGACTGGGGGAGAAGGGGGGAGGATTTCTCTTTAATGTTACATGAACATACGAGTTCTGCCTAATGTTTTTACTTTTTGACTTTAAGCTCCTTTCTACATCTAATGGCAGCAAAAATGAACAAATTTCATTCGTTCAGCCTGAAACATTTACTAAAGTGACCCCCCCCCTTCAAAAAAGAAAGAAAAAAATACAAACATTACAATTAATATATTTTTTTAAGATATGTTACTATCTAATTAGATGGTTTTTAAACCCACCAGTGTGAGTCAGATCAAGTAATTTGTGTATTTCTATACTGACAATGGCAGTAGAGTTTAAGTATACTCTCGGAAACATCAAGTAAATGGTAAATGGCCTGTATTTGTATAGCGCTTTACTTTGTCCCTAAGGACCCCAAAGCGCTTTACACTACATTCAGTCATTCACCAAGTATCCAACAAGTAAGGATATTTTATCTATTTAGTAATGCCAGATGGACTACCTATGTGTTTTTAATTAATCTGGGGTTCAAAATAGTATATACATATAATATTAACAGTCAGCATGTAAGGGTTAGGCAAAAATACATCAGTTCAACGCCTGGGAAACATAAAAACACACATGCTAAACAATGTCATTTAATTTCACACATATGTGCACATATTGCATGCAGGCATTACATCTGAGATTTATGCATTTTTTCCCCAAAAGGTATGTGCTGCAAAACAGTCAGTCATACACCCTGCTACGGTCCAAGGATGTATTAAAGGAGTAGTCCCGATACATCCCGGTCTTCCTCAGCTCTTCGGTGAATCTTTGTGATTTGGGGTGGAACGTGCACGGAGAGCTTTCAATGGTTGGAGGGAGGCGACCATAGTCGGCGGATGTGGTGTTATACATGATGTTTTCGAGCTTTGATCCCGCTGCAGACATCAGACCTTTTGCTTCTGGAGTTATCACGCAGGTGAAAACTGGGTTTCCAGGACTGGTTGATGTTTTGGTTTCTTCTGCCTGCTGCTCTGGAGAGACTGGCATTGTTGATCTTCTATTAAAAAAGGAGGGGAAATGATTTAGTAGATTATTACACATTTATGTAAATGGACTGACTGGAGAGTTGCATGCATCGGAATAATTAGTTTTAAACGGATTTAACATTATATATATTTCAGTAATTACAATTAAATTATTTGCGAGCATCCAGCGATCTTTGTAATTCATGTCTATTCATTTCTTTTAACTTAACTTCACTGTCTGTCTAGCGCGGATTTTTTTATTTCTTGACTGAAGCGTTCCTGTTTCCAAACTGCGATGTGATTCATATAATTACCTTAAATTCAAGAACTCAACAAAATACAGCGACTGGTCATGGGTTGAAGACAGAGAAACATGTGGTTACCATGGCAATGACGAGTCAGGCGCAGACTAGTGGCTTGACCTCATATAATCTCACGAGACTTTCAAAGAAAGCGCGAGAGGACGGGGCTCCGAATCTTTTGTACTGAAAAAAAAAACTACCTGTCATCAGCAGCTGGACATATTTTAAAGAAAAATTATAGCTACCGTCAGAAATGGACCCTGGCAATGTGAAGAAGGCCTGATATTGGCACAAAAAAAACAAAAAAAAACGTCGAGAGCTTCTCT
>VUQG01032608.1:0-15525 GCA_015106755.1 Etia nguti | reverse complement strand
ATTGAAAAAATTAGAGCTGCAAAAAAAAAAAAAAAAAGCTGCAAAAAAAAAAAAAAAAAAAACAATTAAATAATAATGACAGCTTTCCTGATGAGGCACTAAATCATGTGTTTTTGAGACTCTGGAAGACTTTGAATCAGCTGCTTTTAGCAAGTTTTGTGGGGTTTTCTGCACTGATTTTCCTAAATCTTGACTCAGAGTCCGGAAACTAACAAACTAAACTGAATTCATAACAAAAAGTCAAAAAGACACGTTTTGAAGGATGACTTCCGCGTCAAAGATTTGGCAGCGGGACTGAAGTTGTTTGTGAGATCATCTAGACTGCAGTCATTCAGGAAATAGCCAGGGCCCATAGTGCTGCTTTACACAGCATAACACAGTGAAATGTAGGAATTCTTGTATTACAGTAACAACAAATTAGCTTATTCTAATTGTTCAGATTCTTGGGCATGTTTTCCCACCAAAATGCCATGCCAACAGAGATTTAATGAACTAAATTCAAGTGAGTGTGTATGAGAGAGGGGGGTGGAAGAGGAGGCTGTGGATCCTAATGACATCCCCTGACACTGCAATGGACATAATTACAGGTGTGTGTGTGTGTGTAGCTGTGGCACTGAGCAACAAATGTTCTCACTTGCACATCCTGGTGTGTGTGCGCACGTAGGTGTTTGTGTGTGTAAGTGTGTGACAGCAAACTGATGTGATGAGTCTATCGCCGTGGAAACAGCCTGCAGCCAAGTGATTTTGCTGCTGTAGACATCTCTGTCTTCTCCCCTTTGTCTCGTCAACTTTCTCTTTTCCCCTTCACTCGTTTCATTTGCTTCACATTTTCTCCTAGCAAATCCAAAACATGACGAAAACCTCGAGTTCCCACAACCTCAAATGATTATTTCTGTCTATATAAAACACAAACTCTATAATAAAACAATAAAACCCACAAAATCATCTTACTAAGTGTCCGAAGTAAAATGTAATATTGCATGTGGGCATGTACACAATTTTTCCTTACATGAGCTAAACAATTACAGTACCACTGTGCTCACCATAAAGCTCCACATAAAGCTGTAAGACTGAACATAAAAACACCGCACATTAAGTCAGTATGTGTTATTATGAGTGTAGTCTGCATGTCCATGAACAGCTCTGATGCTTGATGGGACGAGCCTAAATTATATCCTAATTACATCTTCAGTCTGCCTTAAACTGTTTTTTCCCCTCTCTAGGCTCTGTATTATGTCACACAGAGCGGATATTCACTAAATGGTCACCTTGGGGACACAGCTCAATTGCAAATATGTAAAATATGCTGGAGCTAAAACCGATAACACAAAAACAAGATGAATTAAAGGGCTGCACTGATTTCTACTATAAGATGGATAAAGGAATAATGCAAACTACTCTGATAGAGTCAAAGTGTCACACATAAGGGTCACAGTGGGAAAACAGCAGTGCAGCTCCATCGAGTTAATGTCATGTGTATTTTTTACAAAAGTTTCGTGAAGCTGCACAGAGCACACGAGGAAAACAGGAAGTCAGGAACAGACATGACAGAATTTGGTCAATTTTCAAAATAAAAGACCCTGTGCAGACAAACGTTCCACTCTGTGCAGACTCACAATTCGTGAAGTCTTGGAGTAAAACCTTTTTTTTCCCCCCCATCTTTTAACGTGAAGCAACAGACATCATACACACATTATTCATATGAACCCGTTCAAATTATAACTGCAATTTTGGTACATGGTAATGTTAAATACCATTTAGAAATCCAAGTACTGAGTATATATACACTGACAATCTCTACATGAGAGGTTTCCAAATGGAGAGTGCTTTCATTCATAAAAATGTTAAAAAGTTCAATTCTAAAAACCACAAAAGAAACAAAGAGGCAAAAGTTGTTCCTCCACGGAAGAATAAGGTTCAGGCTGCTCTGTGTTTGAGGTGTCTGCTAACAGATTTAATCCTGCAGAGACCGAATGAAAAGAAAAAAAAAAAAAACACAGCTGTCAATAAGAGAAAAACGAGCTGAGTGAAATGATAAATTGTCAGACACATCTGTGATATTGACTGGTCTGAGAGAAGGATGGAGGATGGAGGGAAGAGGAAAAAAGGTGGTGCAGACAGTGAGACAGCATTAGGCACTGTTTTTTTGTTTTCTTTATTACAGAAATGAATGTCTTTAAAATATTTAGACAAATGAGTCAATCCTGCTTTATTGTTCTGTGATTCGGGATGAGAAAAAACTGGTGATGTGTAGGAAGAAAAATAGAAATGCAGTGCTTTCAATGTGTTTATCTAAGAGTGGAGAATCGTTCTATTTGTGTGTCTGTCACAGTTAAACATTCAGGAAAATGTGGCAAGGATAAATGGACTGGAAAGTGTGTGCATGTGTGTTTTTCTACCTGTACTGCAGGTGTGAGTCGTTTCCTGGGGAGAACTGCTTCTTACCTTAGTGTGTGTGTGTGTGTGTAAGCTACACTAAACTGCTTTTAACACCATGCAGGTCACAGTACACGGGTATTACACGCAGGCATTGATTAGGACATGCGTGCACACAAACACTAATGCTTATCCTCCACTCAGAGTCAGCTTAGCAAAACACCTGAATTCAGCCACAGATAAATAATAAATGACTTCTTCATGTTTTTCTTGGAATCAAACCAGATGAGACTTCACGGGTCACGGAGGGGAAAAATGAGCCCTTAATTTTAATCCTCAAACACTGGAGAGGTTCACAAGGAAGAGAAGAAAATCTGAAGATGTTAAAGCTACAGCATTGTGTGAAATGTTTTTCAGCGCGTTATCATGGGACAAAGCATGGATGCTTCAAGAGGCTTGTATTTCCTTGTCAAATATTGTGCAGGTACTGGCTGAAATTTTAATCTGCACACACAAGATTCAGATTAGATTGTAGAGTGTGGTCACTGTTCTTTCTTTCCTTGGAGGTCAGCATCCACACGGCAACTCGTTGGCTGATTATGGCTGACTTCCCATCACAGAGAGATAGCTAGGCTGCTGTTTTTTTAGGACAGTTTTCAGAGTTTTGCTCAGAAAGCAGCTGGACTTTGTAGACAAAACCGTCACTGCCATCTAAACTACGACTGTAGCAATATGCTAGTGACCAAACCAATCAGCAACTTTTAACAACTGGAATAAACAGTAGATGGACTTGGTCTTATACAGTCCTGTTTTACTCTAATTGAGAACTCATGCCAATGAACGAATTGGAGAGCATAGTGCTGTTCAGTATCTTGCCCAAGGATACTTTGGCATGCAGAGATTGAACCACCAACCTTCCAGTTACTAGATGACCTTCCTCTTCCTTTCTGAGCCCAATACAGTCTCATGACCAGTGGTTGCCAGATGATTGCAGACCAGCCTCTACCTGTGCAACTGGATCCTGATCCACTTTATCCCACATTGCCACTACACATGTCTGCAAGACCTCAATAGGTAGCTCACCAGTAGTAACTTTCATTCTTTCTTTCTCTCTGATCTATATCATTTGACTAAGAATTACACTCTGGATCTCTGCGTTTACATGAATGAATGGCCTGGTCTTCACAATTCACAGAAAAAAGCAACAATAATAGATTTGGCAGCGTCCTCTCTATTTATATACCCTGTGTGTACCCACTTAAATAGAAGCAGTAGGCTATTATTAAAATCATTAACTTCTACAGTTACAAAAGCCCATCGCATCAAAACATAACATAAGAAAAATGAGCTTAACCAACTAAAATTTCTGGTTCCAGCTAGCAATGAAAGTGCATTCAAAGCATTTATTTTTTACATGTTTACAGTCAGTCTAAGGCAACTTGGTGAGTGTGCGAACAACCAATTCAAGCCACGACCAACCAAGTTGCAGCTCTACAGTTTCTATCATTTACTCTTGAGATGGGTAAAAACACAAAGAATACAAAAAAAAGTGTGCATACTTTAATCCTTTTTTTCCCTGCTTAGAAATAAATTTGTGCTCTTACCTGCTGTTATGTCATCATCAGTGACATCCATTTCCTCCTCAGGAGCCTTGGTTTCTACTGGCTGAGCCTCTGGTGGCGGCGGGGCTGGAGGGGGAGTGTCTGTGGTTGTTCCAGCTGAGGAGAAAGAGACAAAGCGGTTCAGTGCAGAGTCTGTCCAACGAGCACAACCCAGGTTACTATTATAGCTACAATTTACACACCTCCCCTAAACGAATCATAGCAATTTATAGTTACTGATTCGAAAAGAGAGCCGCTGTAGGAACGAACTCACTGAATCTGTGTGCATTATTATTTAGTAACTAAAAACAATTTAAGAGAGATTTAGTATGTTAAAACTGCTGTGCCCCTACCCACTTCATTACAGTGAGGCATTAGAAACTATTCTGATAGATTTAGACAGTAATACTTAACTTGTGTTAGATTTAGGCACTAAAACGTATTCTATTTGATTTAAGCAACAAAGACAGCATAGACAGATTTAGGCAGTAAAAAATAAGCCATTAGATTTTTTATTTCTGTTTATTTGTTTCAGGGACCAAAGTACATTAATCACATAAAAGGAAACAATGCTAATTTAGCTATCAGCTAGCTTCCATCTGCAGTACCTGGGCAGGTAAAACAAAACAAAACAAACAAAAACAAAAACAAAAAAAAACCATGCAGTTAATTTAACCATTAAAAACTACTCCACTGGATTCAGTAAAAAAAAAAAAAAAAATGTTTCTATTAGATTTAGGCAGTAAAAAGTACCCCAGTAGTTTACTGCTCAAATCTTTTAGATTTAGCCAATAAGATAAATTTGTCAATAAAATTCACTGTGATAGATTTAAGTAATAAAAACTACTCTGATAGATTTACACAGAAAAACTATGCAATTAGATTAGCACAGTAAAAACTACACCGATAGATTTAAGCAGTAAACCAAACCCTATTAGATGTAGTCAATAATAACTACACCACTAGATTTAATCAATAAAAACTACTTTGACAGAAAGTTTATGGTTTGGTAAAAATAAAACAACACACACACTACAGACAAGCAACAAACCAGTTGAATTAAGTTAGTTTCATGTCTGTGAACGTGACCAAACAGGTTATTTGTGACCATTTCACATTTTGCCATGAGATCAGGCTCACTGATGTCACCGACCATCAGCGTAATGGTTTGAATGTCTGTGTGTCAGGATGCTCTTCACCCCAAGTTTCTGTTCTGGTCCTCATTATTGTTATTATCAGGTTAACTGCTCTGGTTAAGGACCAAATAAAGGCTTATTGGACCTCCTCGTACAAGCAGAATGAATACACACACACACACACAAGCTTGTATTTAGTGTTTCCATTTAGCTCTTATCTCTCTGTTGGCAATTAAGAGTGGCTTTTCATTAGCGGCCGGCACTAATGAATGACACTGTGCTAGTGAATGAAGCGGCTTAAGGTAACAGAGTCGGCACAGGGCTAATCTCTGGGAAAACAGCCTGCTTAATACATTGCAGAGACTCAACCACAAAAACGCTTATCAAAAACAAAGAAATATATTCCTTTTCTTTCTTTAAAGAAAAAAAATGTAATTAACAAGAAAAAAAGAAATAGTTAAATGGCACAGTTTTATAAGGCTTCTTCAGTACACCAATAAAATAAACTGTAATTACTATGTGTGTAATTACATTGATTAATCCGGGTTAACGTGTGCTTCATGTTCCAATTAACCTGCTCACACACACCGCTGACAGCTCGACATAATGACTTCGTATCACACACACACACTCTGACAGAAGGCCAATACACAGCCCAGCAGTTGATTACCCGTCTCAGACATTAAAGTGATAAAAACTTAATTGGATTTAATTAAAACATAACTGATGTTTTACTGTGAATGAACAAAAGGCCTGCGGAGAGTGGAAAAAACAAACAAACCCTCGCTTCAGTTTCTATTTGCATGTTTCTCTCTCTGAGCAGGCGGTTTCACGCCACAGATAACGGTGGTTACATCCATCTTTTATATACAGTCTGTGACCCTCGAGGCTGCTGCTTGGCTTGAAGGTGGCCCAGTTCTCGTGTTCTGCATCTCCAGCACACACATCGTGCACACCAGCTGGGCTACAACTTCTAACTTAACTGTCCTGGTTGGAAGAATGACGATGAGAGATACAAGAGCTGAGGGAGAAGAAGAAAGAGGAGGAGGAGAAGGAGGAGGAGGAAAGGGAAGTGGAGCAGGGGTGGAGAAGGAGGGGTGGAGAAGGAGGCGTTCTGCCCTGCTCCAAGGTCAAGCTTGTCATGTCAGCCATGACACATTGCTCCCAGCATGCCTTGTTAACCTCCAGGACCTCCTCCTCCTAGTCCTCCTCCTCCTCGTTTCTTCTGACTGCTGCTCCCTGTATTCCTGTTTGAGACCTGCACTTCCTGTTCTTCAAAGCACAGCAGGGCCTCCTGTTTCTCAACCTCCACAGCTCTTTCACTATAGTTTTAAATCATTTTGAGAAGAGATTCATCTGAAGGACTCACATAAAGATGACTGGAATATTTTTACTTCAGATTCTGTCTTATATAAGATGATGCAAGGGAGTTACATCTTCAGCCTCTATATTGTTGTACTGTAGTCCTGATATTTTAACTTTGCACTACAATGTTTCTGCTTGCTTGATTCAGTGTTTTATACATAAGAAGAAGAACAAGCGCGGAAAAAGGGTTTATGAAGAGATAAAGAGAAATGGAATGGATGATTGAGGCACTAAAACCTACTCCAGTAAATTTAGGAACTACTATGTCAGATTTGGTCAATAAAGACGACGCCGTTAGATTAAGGGACTGAAAACTACTCTTAGATTTAGGAAGTAAAATTTACTCTCTACTTCCTTCTAATTAAGTAATCTGTTAGATTTAGGAAGTAAAGACTACTGCTTTAGATTAAGGGACTAAAAACCACTTCCAAAGCTTCTACTTGGTTAGGTTTAGGCATTATTACTGACCATCTTTAGGGACTAAAAATTAGTGAATTACATGTAAGAGATGATCATGGTTTTGGTTAAATTTTTAGACACTTTGATGCTCTTGAACATGAAGAAACAGGGTTTTCAGTGTGACTATTTTACATTTACAGAAAAGCTGGGGAAAAATGTGTAGTAAAGGATGAAGGGAAAAGGGGAAGAAGCAAGAAAGAGGGGGGAGAAGGAGACTGAACAGCAGGTTGATTGGAGTTTAAAAAGTAAGAATCTGGATGATCGAGGCAGACTGTGAACCAACAACGGAGAGGAGCAAGAGCGAAAAGGGGGAAACTGAGTGCTGTTCAGTGATCAAAGAAACAGCTGCTTCACACATCCACCATTTGACCCTGAAAATTGCATGTGATCATGCGACAAGGAACAAAGCTCGGGGACTCGGGTTAATGAAGTGTGTGTGAATATGAGAGCTCTGTGTGTGTGTGTGAGAATATGAGAGCTCTGTGTGTGTGTGTGTGTGTGTGTGTGTGTGTGTGTGTGTGTGTGTGTGTGTCCACTCACCTTGCCAGGATGTCTGGGAAGAGTTGAGTGCTGGCGGTTACCTTGACGATGGGCCCTGGGCAAAGCTCTGGGAGGGTTGGAGGGCTACAAATAGGTAAAAGGATGGAGTTAAGTGGCTGAGTAATAATGTGATTGAGTGTGTATGTTGTGTGCCTACATACAACTGCTGTAATGTTAGTGTGAATTTGAGTGTGTATCAAAGCCTTGGCATGCACAAACCAAGGCCGCCCCATCTGCAGTCAGTCTCTTGTCTTTTGTTGTCTAAAACCATTTGATATTCTTTTAAGGAGCAGTGCTCTGGGCTGCACGGTGGTGTGACATTTAGCACTGTCACCTCACAGAAAGCAGGTCCTGGGTTCAAATCCCACTTGGGCCCTTCCTGTGTGGAACTCCAGCTTCCTCCCACAGTCCAAAGACATGCATAGGGTTGCGTTAGGTTAAGTTAGCTGCTGATTCTAAATTTACCATAGCCCTGTGCCCGTCCTGGACAGATTGGCAACCTGTCCAGAAGGTACTCTGTCTCTTGCCCTATGACAGCTAGAATAAGCTCCAGCCCTCCTCCGTGAAGTGGATGAGTGGAAGAGAATGGAGTTTTGGGAATAGGGATTGGAAGATATATCACAAAACAATGCAGTCCCATATAAAAGTTCCAGAAACAGTACAAAAACGTACCTTTGAAAGTTAAAAGTGGCATTTATAGTACTTGCTTACATAATACAATATCCTCATCATTTCACTGGGGTTATGTGTAAATAATCAGCTCTCCAGCACAGAGGGTAAAGACCAGTAATAATATATTAAACAAACTACACTAGTGGTCTTAGTGCTTTACTAACCCAGAACAGTGATTTAGATGCTTTTAAAGGATTAACATCTTTAACTTTGCCGCTGCGCCACAAGCTCACACACACACAAAGAAAGACCATCTGCTACACATGGCTTTCTAAGAGTTGTTATGTTAACACAATGTACCATGTAAGTCTATAACAACTGGGGTCTCTTTATTCCAGTGAGAGAAACTGAAACAATACAAGCCCCCCCACACACACACACACACACACTCTAAGGATAAAATGGGAAAGATTATGGTGCACCAGGGGGTAATGTAAGTACAGAACCTCCTCTGTCTCTCTCTGATACACACACATGCACACAATTGTCACACTGACCTTGATTTCCTGCACTCTTTGTGTGTGTGTTGTTGGAAGGGCCTTGCTCTCTATGTTGTAAATCCTGCTTATTCAGCTTTTTCACACAAACACAGACAGATGAGTGCACGGACACATTGGAAGCACAAATACGGGTTCACTCACTGAGACTTGCTTAGCTCCCACCGTTGAGTTGAACTTTTTCAGTCTTGTTTCTGCACCTGTATGATTTGTAAGTTATTGAGGCCTCTCAGTAATCTACATGAACTGTTCTGTCAGTGCTGTGAAAGAATATTTGAGTTTGTTTGTAGAGTGTGTTGAAATTGTATCTGTAAAAGCATGCAAGATGTCAAATTCCCTATCAGTTAGCACATGTTTATACTGTATATGTGGGTGAGATTTATATCCCAAAGACATATAAATGCAGTGTGTCTATGGTCTGTGTGATAAAATAGACATTATAATTATTGGGTACTTTAGTCCAACTCTGTGGCTATATTGCTCCTACTGTAAGGAAGCCATCTGCTCTCATTCCTTTTGGCAGTCATTAAGCTAAAGAGGAAAACTCTACACTAAAGCTCAATAAATCTGGCTGGCTTGGCCATTAATAATGGCCTCTGTGACAACATCCAAGGACCGCAGCTAAATAACTGTATCTGGATCTTTGCGTGAGCTCCCTTGCATCACATTCAAATGTATGCAAACACTGACACACAGGCAGGCATGCGGGAAATGACATGTAGTCTCTAATTTGCTCACTTGTTACACTTGAGTTACACTTGTTTTTTCTTTGAATGTGATGAATGTGTCATCTTATCCACTCAAATGAATGTGTGATGATCTAGTGGGATAATAAAGAGCCAAATTAATTTTAATAAATAATTAAGACAAAACTGAGGATCAGCTTTGAGTAATGGACCACAAAAAGGTTACAAAAAATATCCTACTTTGTCGAAATTAGATCACTGCTATCAATTGTGTTTTAATTTCTCTATTTGAGAGAGCGAAAGAACTGGGTTGGTTTCCAGACAGATAACATGAAACAGGGAATGGAGACAAGAGCATCACGACACATCAGCTGGCTCGTGAAGCTGTGCAAGAACCGATCATTTCACAAGCGTACCAAGAGGCTGACGCAGCACTGACCTCACACACCTCATCCAGGCAAGCACCATGGTGCATGTGTATGCGTACGCTTGGCCCTTGTGTGTCTGTGCACAAAGGGACACTGGCGTGAGTCATCCATCAGTGATTGAATTAGCTGAACTTTGGCTGAACACTCACAGGGAAAAGAAGGAAAGGCAGCAAAAGCTGAATGCATTACGTTACCCGAACAACTGGAGAAAACATCTCAGAGACAGACAGGCTGACAGTGGGTGTCGCCCAGATTTTTTTTTTATTTTTATTTTTTTTAAATGCACCCTGCTTTATTAGTTACAAAATAGCCTGAACACATCCTCTTTTTAATGCACGCAAATTCGGGAAAAAAAACCCCAAACAACTGAAAATAGTGAACTAATTGGAAAATTCTTCCAAAACACAAATCATGAAAGTGGAATATCACTTAAGAACAGAGTCTTATTTGTGGTTTTCTCCAGCAGTGCACTGAGGTTATGTGCCCTAAATTGTAGTTGTGTCAGACATGAGGGATAAAACTGTGGAAAGAATGCATTTTGTCTGTTGGTGTGAGTACAACAGAGAAGAAAATGGTGTTTTACTAAGTTGACCAAGTTCTCTTGAACAGACACTGCCTCAGCATATGTTGGGTGTGCTGCTGGTATGGACCCCCAGTCACTCAGAAGTAGGTCAAACATGTAGGGGGTGGAGTTTATGTACACTGCAATTAGATGCAATTATTTACATCTTCTCCTTTCCTATACTGTTGCAAGATTCAGTATTGCTTCACCCTCTTTTGCTCCTTGCACATTTTCATCACTTGGTCCACGGAGCAACAAGCACGCACACAAATTAAACACAAAAGAGATCAGTTTTTTAAGACCTGCCCACACTTTCAGGAAAGCCTCTCTGTCACCATGGTTTTCAGATAACTGCTATATCCTGTTTAAAGTGGAAACCCTCAGAGGCCTGAAAAAGAAAAAAACAAGGGGCCTCACAGATCTCGCCAAATCTACATAGACACGAGGATAAACACAAGCACCATGTGAAAACCTGGAACATAAACAGAAACATCTCTCCTGGAAGTTAGACTTCAGATAGCAGTGGTGTGAAATTGTGAGAAAGGAAGAGTAAGGATTATCTTTTCCAGGAAAAAGCTACAGCTTGACCTTCGGTATCCAAAACTGTCCACATTAGCTAGTCACATGCAACATTATGGATTGTGTCTATATGCTCAAATGTGTCCACACAAATCTGTGTATGTGCATGCGATAACAACAGCCCTGACATCACAGAAAGCTTCTGGTTAACAATAAAAGTGATCCTGATGGAAATGTTTGTCCTTTATTAAATAGAAAAAGGGGATTTTTTACATATTCAAACCACGATTTGGGTATATCCCAGCAGTAACTGCTACACTAAATGTGTTTATCACAGTGTGGTTTGGAAGAAGAAGAAAAAAACTTCCCCAAAACTTTGCTGAAACCAATCTATAGCCACCGAAAACGGATCTGGTGACAGATGTGATATCTTTTCTGATCTAGTTTTCCTATGGTGACAAAGTAGTCTGGTTGTTCACTGTAGCAGTGAGGAAGTACATTCTTCCTCCCTTTGGGCAAAGCCTAAACCTCAAAGTTAAAATTTGCTTGTTTTTGTATTTATATAAACCATAGATTATTTAATGTGGGCTACATTTTTAAAATTACGGCTCAGTTTAGTTTTAAGTATGGGTGAACATTTTGAGAAATTTTGTACTTTTCCTTTAAGAGAGGTTTGTCAGAATTGAAAGATCAAAGTCTTGACTTCACTAGCCCTATCGTAGTATGATAGTTTCCAAAAACACCCACCATTCACAGTCTCATGTGTAGAGTTTCCTCTCTTCTATGCAAGACAGTGAATATTTTCCAGAATGTCAAAACTGTCACTTTAAGCAGGAGGAATACGTCTGAAACAGCATGCTGAGGTTGGCTTATAAAACTCTTTGATAGTCCTTGCTCCGACTTTTGATTTTTCATAGAGCTTTTATTCTCTTACACGCAACCGCATGCACACACTCACGCACATCTGCTTCCTGCATGCTTTCTGCTGTAAGTGCGGTGGTCTCTGAAGGGAGTGTCCTTTCTGCCAGTGACGACCCTTCTCGTGATTCACCCCATTGTTCAGCAAAAAACTCTTAGTCACCCCTGTCTTAAGTTATGACAAGCTTTGTAGGAATGTTTTGCTTCTCTGGACCCCCCCTCCCACGTGTTTAGATTTCAAACCAGACCCTTGGGCCATTTTGCGCTTTTTTTTGTGTGTGTCTGTGTGATTTCCAGTAAGCCTGCTCTGTTAGTTGTACAAGAATTTAGAGCTTTATCAAATAGAGATCCAACACAATGAGAGGCAGCCAAGAAAAACATAGTTTTCCCCTGAAATAAGCAAGGCAATGTAAAGTGACAGATCACCATGAAACTAGGGGTTTCAGTGAGCCGATTTAACAGAAGGACAAGGGTGGGGGGATAAGAAGATCCACAGGCCCTTTATCAGTAAGCAGATTACTCTTTATCACAAATAATGCTCAGCATACTCAGTCTGCAGAAAAAAACAACAGGCAGCAGGCTGATGTGTTGCAATCAAAGAGAAGCTCTGCCACAGAACGGAGTGTCGTAAAGGTCATAAGGACGTTCTTAAGAAAAGGTTTGGGACCTTTTTCACTTGAAGTGAAAATGGTTGCAACTTTATAGTTACAGATGTAATTGGGCCAACTTAATACACAATAAGTCTGTTTTAGAATACCAGTTATATTATGTGGATGATCGGGTGCGGGAACACAGCATTTTTGCTCTTACATATTGAGATAATGTCCAACATCTCAGTTGGCTCATATGAAAGTCAATACATATGAAAAACTTGTCCTTAAAAACAAAAAAAGAAGTGTGCTATCAAGCAATGTATTCAAATGGGTGATCGCCAGAGTGATTAGCAGCTGTAATAACAGAAAGCAGTTACTGTAAAAGATAAAGAGGATGTACAAGTGCACACACACAAAAAAAAAGACTGCATATCAGAACTTCCCGAAAACAAATTATAGCTTCAATTTATGCTTTTACGAGGCTGGAAAATTTCTGTTTACAGACGCTCAACATGTACATGTTGTGCGTCACATGATTTATGAAGATTTCAACGTTAGTTGTTGATGTCTGGTCCCTCCACGCGTTACATAATTTTGACAAGGCCACTGTAAGGCTTTAGATAACACATGTCACCTATAGCCCAGTTTTCAGTAAGAAACCTGGTAACGTTCAATTCGTGCACGCCCCGCCCTGAGCTCGAGGAGTCCCCACTCATCTTCTCTCCGGAGCAGATGAAGAAAGAGGAGGAGGAGGAGCCCCCTGCGTGACGTCACGCCATCCCTCCCACCCCGTTTAAATTTACATTTTCTATGGGTCCTGACTGAGTGTATGTGGAGCCGGAGCTAACGGATTCCACAGGGAGACACACCTCAACCCCAAGAAGTGACCCGGAGACGCACCGATGTGGCTCAAACCACTTTGTCACTTTAAATATTAAACAACCCGAGTTGGACAAGTCGCGTCGGCTTCGACTTTGAGGTAGGTGTGTGTGTGTGTATGCGCGCGCGTGCGTGGCTGGAGCTCGTGCTGTTTTTCTCGTGAGCTTGCTTCACAAGTGCACTAACAAAAAAAGCGGCGAGGGTATAGCTAAGCGGCCGGTTTGGCTTTTCGAAACTAGAAAGTGTATAAGGGCAAACGAGCAAACCTGAGAAGAGAGAGAATGAGATTGCAGAAATACAAACTCTTGTTTCATTGTCTCCTTTTGTTGCGGCGCATGACTGTAGCCGACGGGACAGTGAGGAACAAACACGTTGAGGTTGTTGTTTCCTCACGCACAGACAACAGTTTGGTTTTCTTAAAGCAGGTATCGTTTGTGGCACTTGATACTTTGAGGAAACAGCAGAGGGGAAAAGCTTTTATTATAGTTCTCTTCTGTATCTATGTGAACCTGTGAGGGCTTAAATGTAACCAATTCAAAGGCTACATATGATACTCCTGCTTTTAAGGCAGTTCATAATCCTCTACCCAAAAATCATGTATTTTGTGTTTACAGTTTGTACCACCAGACTTTTTTTCCCCTCCTTGTTCTGTTTTTCTTATCAGCTACCATAACCTGTACGTAGCAGTTCAGTATTTACTGTTGAAAGGAGATCAATCGTTGAGACAAATGACATAGGAAGAGACCACATTTTATGGGTGACTGAATCAGTGAGTCAGACTCTGAGTGGAATGGCATAGGAGTGGTTATGTCTAAGCACATGGCTTCATTCAGAACTGACAAACTGGTCTGTGCTGTCATCAGGCAGAACAACTGTCATGTGAGTGTGAGAGTGTCTATTTTTAAAATGGCAACAGGTCTGCAAGTCTAAAACTTGAGGCATTTCTTTTTGATAGTGAATTATGTTTCTGTTAAATTTTAACAACCGCAAGCAAACAGGGCAAACCCCAACTGGAGCTAAAGGGTTGAGTGTCTGTGTGTGTACATGAATGTGTGATTGCTGGGTGGAGGCAAACTAGCAGCTTGGTAAATAGTGCAGAGTAGACCTAAGGTGAGGTAGTTTAACTCTGGCCATCTGATGTTTTAGTGAGAAGAGAGGCGATAAAAGCAGGTGGTTTGAGAGAGTTTGTTGCCGTTTAGGTGAATGGCCTCTAAAAGTGTGGTAGTGGGTGTTTGCGCTAAAGGGAGGGGAAAGTTTTGCACATGTGTTAGTCATTTGGAGGAGAGTTTGCGAAACGATTTACATCTGTTTTCTGATCTTTGAACCCCCTCCTTCCTTCTTCTCTCTCTCTCTCTCTCCTGTTTCTCTTACTAGGTCTGTCTTTGCTGTCTTCCCGTAAGAGCTGATGCCGTCACTGTGTGTGTGTGTGTGTGTGTGTGTGTGTGGTGAGTGTTATAACTGAAAAGCTGCCTGCTTCATTATCATTGCACTCAAAGGAATTTAAATATGTGAATGAAATATCTGAGTTTCCATTCTATAATGGCAAGTGTCCATTAGTGGTTTGGTGCATTTCTCAGATATATCATTACAGAGTTACAGACCATGTCAAGGAGTCAAACTGACCTCAGGAAAAATAAAGGTGTTTGAGTCAGGAAAGCTCAAGCTCAGGCTTGTACTAAACGTTTTTAAGCATTTCCCCCTGTAATTAGCCTGTAAACTAAGAGAGATTTCAGAGGATCTCTAGTGAAGTCTTTACAAAACACCACTTCACTCTGTCCAGTGCCACTTTTCAAATGTGCCACAGTGCTCTTGTTTCGATACTTATGTCATAAGAATACTTTGTTTTTCAAGATGTTTGCCTATAGTAATTTGTTTTGGTTTTTTGGTTTTGTCCTTTCCTAAGCAAGTATTCAAGTATATCAGCAAGTGTAAGGACAGTGTATTCAATCAGCCGTCATTTAGTAACTGCAATGACTAAATGGTATTAAACATTTGCTAAATAGTTTCCAGGCTTAAAGCCAAAATAGTTGTACTTTTTCTAGTTTACTCCTCAGGTTTAATACTAAAATTTAGTTCAGTGTCATTATATAAAATACCAAAATGTTAGGTTTGAATTATACGACTCTTTAAGCCTGCTTTCTTAAAATATGTTTTCTACAATGTTTTCTATGTGTATGGACGTGTGCAGGTATATATGTATGTATATGTATACATATGTATATTTAGTGTGTACATGTGTGTGTGTGTACATGTCTATAGTAGTGGTACAATAGTTATGTTAAGCTCTATAGTTT